>JANHFM010007743.1:47350-63015 GCA_032468115.1 Grayia smithii | reverse complement strand
GAAGTTGAAGTCCACACATCTTCCAGTGGCCAAGGTTGAGAAACACTGTCATAGAGGGAGAGAGCACAGCAACAAGCAGAAGTGTGTTTTGGGTGCAGCCGACAACTGACAACTTAGTTACCAGATGGCAACAAAGTGATGTAAAACCCTTTAACTCTTTGTTGCTATCTAGAGATCATCTGGATTTCCTCTTTCTTCATCTCCTCTCATTTTAAATTGGCAACAACTCTTTTGCCATCTCTTTCTCAGCTTTGGATGTTGACCACACATTCACAATGTTTTGTAATATTTTTGTCTGGTCTTAAGACTGTTTACTTTTGGGCCAGCTGGCGTCAGCTCTCAAGCAAATCCACTGTCAACCATAGAAGCTCACTAAGGTCTGGGTGACTTTGAAGCAGCTATTCTCATTTAGTCTGGTCTACTTCATTGAGTTGTGTGAAAAACACTGGAGGTCAGGGCACCTTGTATACCAGGGGTGGATTCTACTTACCTTTGCTACCGGTTCTGTAGGTGCACGCACTTTGTGTGTGCTCGGAGCATGCGCAGCACGCGTGCGTGCCGAACGAGCGCTCCTGAGCATGCGCAGAAGCTTTTTTAAGCAAAAAAAGCTCAAAAGAATCTTCCTGCGCATGCGCGCAAGCACAGGAACAGGTAAGTAAGGGTGCGTGGGGGGGCTTCGGTCTGGGACTATTAGAACCGGTTTGGTGACGTCACAGCGTCACCGCTACCTATTCTTTAGAACTGGACCGAACCGGGAACAACCCACCACTGTTGTATACTCCCCTGAACACCTGGAGGAAAAATAGTATATAAATATATTCAAAAGAGCAGGCTGCTGAGGAGTTTGTTTAGCCTGCCTCAAGAGTGGCCTTGAGCAGGCCTTCCACTACCCAAGTAAGCCATGCTGGATGGTTCACTGAAAATCCAACAACTATAAAAAAGTAAGTCTCTTTTGGAGTGGTGTCCCCTGCCATGTTATAGTTGCACTCTATGCTCTGCTCACTTATATTGACTGCAGGATTTATACCATTCAGGGTCCGATTGTGTATTAGTTTGTTTAGTTGGTTAACACTTCTCAGAGACCTTATAACTAACCAAAATGATACAAAAAAGAATGCGTGTATGTATGCAAGCACATGCGGGTGAATGTATCACTGAATTAATCAAAGCCCAATCTAGTTGGTTTTGGGTTTTTTTTCTCATGCATCTCATACAGTTTGACAATTGCGTTTGCAAAAAATTGTTGAGTACTTGTATGGCAGGGGTAGCCATGCCCACTCCCCAGCTTAGCGAAGGAGGGGGGGGGAAGTCACAATACGTCACATGACTACAACGTGACAACGTGAATTGGACACCCTTGTTGTATTATAAATTTCGTGTTTTTATACAGCCTCAGGAAGATTACAAAAATCATAATCAAATAGTAAAAAGAGATACAGGCAGTAGATATTAGAATGTATGTATTGATTTCATGACTAGCCATCATCTGCAATCAGCCAATAGTTTTTAAAACAGCTGATTAATAGATTGAGGCTTAACTCAGCTTAATGTAATGTAAGCAAGGGAGAAAACTGACTAGATAGAACTATTCAAGACAGTAAAATCTAATTGTTTATCCTTTTTTCTATAACAGAACTTTGCTGCCACGGCTGATTTTGGAGGCACCTTGCTGGAGCAGACACTGGGCAGAAGTCGACCTGATAAGATGTCCCCCTGCCCACCACAGCAGGGATGGACTCGGAGTACTTTCCTCCCTTTGTACAACCCCCTGGCAGGGGGGGAAGCTTGCTCACAGGGGGAAATGGAGCTAACCTGGCAAGAGATTCTCTCAATCTCAGAATTGCAGGTAAGCATGGGACTGACAGAATACGTTATTATTTGAACAACTTTAGGAAGATAGGTTGGACATATTGACAATAGTCAACACAGTAGCTAAAATAAGAACTTGCTGCATAGAGCAAGGCAACAGGGAAGGAAGGAGCAAAGTGAAGACGATTTGCTCATATCAGATAGTCCTTGTTTAACAACCAAAACTGGGACCTGCAACACCATCTCCATTAAGCAAGACATCATGTGACTGTAACTTGCAATTTTACTGCTGGCTTTTCTATTGATTTCGCTTGTCACTAACTGGCTATCAAATGGCTTGGTCCATGTTTTGTCCTTAGTCAAGTGGCAAAAACATGATGGCTAATATGATGTCTGAACCCAGTTGTAATAGTTGCAATGGGATCTGGACAGTCCATAAATGTAATAATAAACAAAGCAGACAAACAGTGTCTCTTGCAGGAAGCGGATCTTTATTTCTTCTTCTTCCCTTGTCTTCTCCACCCGTTATCAATTTACAACCCTTGGCCTGGTATAAAGTGTTTCATTCAGATCTTTGGCAACAATTCTCTCCCTTTTCCCTGGCAGCCAGCTGTGTAAAGCTAAAGAAAGGGGGAGAAAAACCAAGAGCAAAATCTGCCATACAGAGATTCTGCAATGGGCAAGACAAAAAAAGTGATTTACCAACTGTAAAGCCCTTGGTTTTCTGATTGAACACACCTTTATTAAAAAAAACCCACTTCTTTAGCCTTAAAACCCCAAATTCAATGCTGTAGCTGCATATTACTTGCTTGGGTTTTCCTGCTCACACCATTTTTTTTTTCCTTTAGAAGAAATTGTATATTTCATTTGGTACTTTTGCAAACTTTTACAGCCTTAACATGCTAGTATTTCTCTTCATCAAAGTTCACTAATAGTTCAAATTATTTAGATCAGTCTCAATCTAGAATTTCATCTTTTTGTTAATGACTGAGCTCCCAACCACCTTTCACCAATAGCTACAGCAGGTTTCCTAAAAGGTGCAGAGATCTAACCTTCAGCAAAATTAGGTAGCTATTCTACTTTTCAGTGTAAGATTTATATTTTCAATTTACAGATGAGTTGTTTTGTTTCATCCAGGGCAGGTGCAGTCTACATTTTGTAGACATGATGACAGCATTAAGGAAACCTCCAGGTGGTTTTAAATTATCTTGCCCACATTTTCTTGGAAAGAACTTAAGTCAGTGGCCTTCATTTCCAGATTGATATTCCTTCAGTCCTTCCTTCAATTTAACTTAACCAAGTGACTCTGGGCGGTTTACAATTCTAAATTTACAAAACAATTAAAAATAAAAAAGTAAAAACGTCCAGAAAATAAATATAAATGGCAGCCAAGATACTCAATTAACAGTACAGCCAAGAAACAGCGCCCTTAGTACATTTTGAGTACAGACCTGAGTGCATAGCCATGTTTTCAAACTTTTCCTGTAGAATGTAATATGTAGAATATTGTACTGTTTTTAAAAATCTTTATTTTACTTAGAAAATAAAGCCAATCACAGTTACAGGATAAGGAATGTATGACTTGGCAACAGATAATAAAACATGATTAAACAAATATTAAAAATAACCTAGAATAAAAACAGCAATTAAAATGTAAAAATATCACAGGGGAATGAACAAATACTAAAAAGATGTAAGATAAGAGAACAAATCAAAATTCCAACTTTTGTATATCCTGTTTGTTTTCTTCTGTTTATTCATGTCCGATTGCCTGCAGCTTTTTTGCTAACATTTTTCAGCAGTGGTTTGCCACACTTTTTCCTTCCCAGGGCAGAGAGTGAGTGAGTGGTAGGTCCCAAGGTCACCCAGTTGCTTTGTGGCTAATGCAGGACTAAAACTCAGTCTCTTGGCTTCTAGCTGATGTCTTAACCACAAACAAAATGGCTGCCTTGTATATATACTAGGGCAAACTATTGTTAATTGATTTGACCTGTGATGTTTTGTAAAAAGGATAAGTGTTTCCCAAGTTGAATCAAAGGTACCTTTTCTAGTATAGTCCAACATTTCTCATCCTTTATGCTTCCATTTTTTCATAACAACAATCTTCCATATTTATTTTTCATAGCAGAGATCTAATGATGGAGGCTCTGAATGTTTCCAGTATAGTGCTTCACTGTTCAGTTACAGTCCCAAGATATGTTTACAGTAATTATTTCGTGAAACAACTCAAAGAACTGAAAACATAACTGTGTAGTTCATGATAGTTGCTGCCAGGTTGGCTGAACAGTATACTGTTGAAGTACTCAGTGAAAAGGGTGGAGCCCATCCCACAACTACAAAATATGCATTTCTGGGGGTTAGTCCCTCTTCAGGGGAGGTACTGAATCTAAGTTGCAGGGTGGCAGGTATCCATTACATCCATCTGCCTTTTAAATCTTGAATCTCCCAACACTGCCCCCATTCAACAGCAAACCCTGGGGAGAAGTGAGGTGGGGGAAACCATGTACAATGGAGGATCTGTCCGATGGGATGAATCATTCTTTTGTTCTTGGGGGGAATGTTATCAACCCATCTTAAGGGGCTCGGCACCTGCACAGTCCTTTTGAGTGCCCCTTTTCTTTGCTCTCCCCACCACCACCTTTCAGCGATAAGAACAATACATAGGAACAAGTAGATGCTCGGTTTGGGTAGCTACATTTATGTTACAATGATATAGTAAAGGTAAAGGTTCTCCTCGAACATATGTGCTAGTCGTTTCCGACTCTAGGGGGCAGTGCTCATCTCCATTTCAAAGCTGAAAAGCCAGCGCTGTCCAAAGACGTCTCCGTGGTCATGTGGCCGGCATGACTAAAAGCCAAAGGCCCACAGAGCGCTGTTACCTTCCCACCAAAGTGGTCCCTATTTTTCTACTTGTATTTTATGTTAGGTTGGCAGTTAACAATGATATAGTTAAACCAATAGCTAAACAGACAAAGCAAATTTCTAGAAAAACCTGAACGTTTTTAAATGATATTTGTGTTGGAATAAGGTTTTGAGAACACTTGCAATTTAGTGGGGGGTGGGGGAAGAATTTTGAGTCTGGACTAGGATATACAACATTGACTGTCAGAAAAGAGCCTGGGCAAGCCATCAGAAATTCCTTGAGTTTGACTGCAATCCTCTCAGACTCACTTGTGCATTTTCCGCATTCTTTGCTTGAGGGATGAGGGGGAAGGAAGAGAGGAACTCTCTCAACTTTTTTTCCCCTTCCTGCAGGGTCTTGATATGCCAGCGGAAAGTTGCTACGATCCAGCTTTATGTGGTCATTCCCAACAGATGGTACCATCTCCTAGCTACGGCCCATGTGCAGGGATGGGTGAGGGTTCCGTTTCCAATTATAATCACCCTACTACTGCGGCCTATGACCACTCCTACCCAGAAAATCTGCCTGCTTCTTGTACCCTTTACAGTTACACCGGCATGCTGATCTCTTCCTCCCTGGAGCCTCCAGGATCTGCTATGCTGGGCGGATATAAAGGGATGCCGGGGATGATGTTGGGGAGGGAGCTAACTAATGGCTATGGACCGCAGGGACCTTGCAAGCTCCAAGAAGATCTGGAATCAGACTCTGGATTATCCCTTAATTACAGTGATGCAGAGTCCCTGGAAGCTGAGGGACTGGAGCGGGCAGAATATCCATCTTTGTATCCCTTGGACCATGTTCCAGCATACCCTCCACTGGCTCCTGTCCCAGAGATGCCCTTCCCTGAGCATCACCCAGAGCATTCTTTGGAAAAAGGGCAGAGCCCACGGGGAGAATTAGTTGGCAACAGGGATGAACGTCGGGCTCTTGCCATGAAAATCCCCTTCCCTGTGGAAAAGATCATCAACCTGCCAGTGGATGACTTCAATGAGCTGCTGTCACGTTTCCCGCTGAGTGAGCCTCAGCTGGCACTAATCCGGGACATCCGCCGCCGCGGCAAGAATAAAGTGGCAGCCCAAAATTGTCGCAAGCGCAAACTGGAGACACTGGTGCACCTGGAGCAGGAACTGGATGAACTAAGTCGTGAGCGACAGCGCTTGTTAAAGGACCGTGGAGAGTTTAACAGGAGTCTGACACTGACCAAGCAGAAGCTGGGAGCCCTCTACCACCAAGTCTTTTGCATGTTGCGGGATGAAGCTGGCAATGCCTATTCCCCCGATGAGTACGTGCTGCAGCTCACTATCGATGGCGGTGTCTTCCTTGTTCCACGCAACAAGCAGCCAGAAAGTGCCAACGGCTGAACTTAAGTTGTGGTAGAAACTGGGGGGATGGAATGCAGCCAGTTGACCCCCACAGAAGCATCTCTCTAGGGCATAGGTCTTCAAACTTGGCAGCTTTAAGACTTGTGGACTTCAACTCCCAGAATTCTCCAGCCAGCTGCTACCATGTAGACCTCTGCTCTAGGGGCTCGAGACCACTCAAATCGTCAGATTCCATACCGTACAGCTGAACTGAACACCATTCAAATCACTCAATTATTTTTCACTTCATTAGGAGAAAAATAGGGTTTGAAGAAAACGGTACCTAGAATTTATTCCTTATCCAAGCTTCCATCTTTCTAAAATTTAAGTCCCATTAAACTTCGCTGATGTGGCCAGTTGTGACAGATAAATTATAATCCCAACAGTGTTTGTAAAGACTATTTGTAATCCTTAACCCTTCACTTACTTCGATACTTTGAGCCAAATTACCTTGCATACAATATATTAGGCACTTGCTCACCTTACGGCTTTAAAATGTTCCCAACGTATTGGACTACAATGTCCATTTTCCAGAGCAAATATGAAGAAGCCTATTGTAAATTAGTTCCCTTTTTACAGGTTTCCAGAATGTTGAATTAAAAAAATAAAAAATGAATTCTGCTTACATCCTAGTTAAGACTATATTGCTGGGAGGTGTAAGAAATGAATGTTGCTTGTATTCAAATCATAAGATCTAAATGGGTTTCCCATTTTCTTTTTGATTTTTTTTTGTCATAAGTTTTCAAATCTATGCTATTCCTTTTCAAAACACTTGCTAGGGTCATTACCTTTTGCCACCAATAAGGGTTTAAAAGATTTGTTTTTAAAGGCTACAGAAAAGGCAGAAAGAATCTGTGTTGTTCTAGGATCTCATCATATAATCTCAGCAGTTAGCATGGTTCAATTTGATTAGCAAATTGCCTTAAATCAGATGTCTAGTAGCATCTTTTATAAAAAAAGGACAAGCTTTCATGAGTTGCAGCTCACAACAGTATGCCTTTTTAAATGTTGGCCTGAAAAAGTGCTATCAGACTCCTCTGAGTTTTGGCTATCATAGACCAATATGATTTTCTTCCTCAAAGTTACTTCGGTACATGATTTTGGCAATTTATTAACTTGCAAGCAGTTGTCCTAATGTTCATCCCACAAAATCCTGATTCATGTTATTAACATGGATGCCAAAACAAATAAGATGTTTCAGAATGATATGTACACTATCTATACATTATGGAGTCCTCTACTGTAGATGCAAGGTTGATAAATGAGTTGTGTGATTTTGACTTTTGCCAGTTGTTCAGCAAATTAAGTGAATCATGCAGTCTTTAAATGTGAATCCAGGCTCTCCTATTGACTTTGCTCGTTGAAAACCAGCAAAAGTAGCAAATGGTGATTGCATTTCAGGACACTGCACCCATAAATACAAGGCACTGCCAAGTGCCTGAGCTTTGGTCACTTGACTGTGAGAATGCCACAATGGTTATAAATGCAAGGACCAGTCATATCACTTTTTTCATTGCTATTTTAACTTCGGTTACTAAACAAATGGTAGGTCAAAAACTATCTGTAGTGGTTAAAATCTGACTCAGGCATTTGATGGATCCTAGTTATCTAGGAGTATGTATTTACAAAGGGTTTTATGTCTGTTAAGGAAATTGACCAAAAGATACCTCAAAGATACATTCCTAAGTGCCCGTTTCCCTCTCAGAGCCAAACCAACCCTTTGATTTACAAAAAGTTTAGTCTGGAAAGGATGGGATGACAGGTACAAGCCAAGGGAAGACTAGTTTGGCAAATATATTGAATACTACGAAAAGAGAAAAATAAGTTGAGAAAAGTTGATATTGTAAAGACAAAGCAAAGTACTTTCCTTTTAGCTGCAGAGAGAACATTGTTATGTTCTGAAGAAAAAATACCCAAGAGTAGATACTGTTACAAAAGATAACTGTACATAAAATGCCCAAATTAATTACAGCCCCAAAATTCCAGAGGGTTAAATGGCCTCTAATACTCCATATATTGAAATACTGAAATACTTTTCATCTGATGAAAAGATCTGTCCTTTTGTGTGATGATGATCCTAAAACACAACATGAAAAAAAGAGTGATTTTAAAATGTCAAAGGAAATTTGGGAGAAAATTTGCTGGCCTCATGTCAGAAACAATAGCAATAAAGAAATAAGCCGACCTTGCTGTATCCTCTGCTGCAGGTCTGCAAACGGGCTTTAGTCTCTCTGTTCAGTTTTTAGATTTTAGTGGAATTAAGATTTCAAGTCACTGAGGAAGATACAATATTGCTTTTATCAATCGCCTCTCCTGCTAAATGGGATAAAAATATCCTCTAGGTTTTGAAACTTGTTTACCTCCTGTTTGATGGGATGGACTCTCCAGTTTAAAAGAAACGATTTTAAGATTGCCATCATACAAGATCTCCTCTGTAGGTAAATCCACGTAATTATATAATAAATACTGAACTTCTGCAAAAGATTATTTCAAACTCCAGATGCATGTAGTTGTTTTGGCTAGGCAAGCCATTTGGACCCATTTCCCACAGAAAACACCCGAGAGCCACAAAACCTAGGTGGGCTTGGCCAACTCAACATCACTCCCACCCAGTCACATGAAACCCCCCCCCCCAGCCATGCCTACTCAGGTTTTGTCTCTGAGTTCTTTTCTGTGGGAAACGGTTGCCTCTTTCTGCCTCTCTTCATCTCCTGTCTCTGTGTCATCTCTTTGTGTTTCTCCTCCCTGGGGGAAGGAAGGAACCCCTGAACTGTTGCTGGGTGGTGGGAATCTGACGAGAAAGAACAGATGTGAAAGATCTGTTCGAAGAACCTGAAAGAAAAAACCTCAACAACTGAGTACATGTTTGTAAAGCAGCCCTCCCCAGCCATTCTACATCCATATGCAAGAGCAGGTTGCTGCAAGAATGTGTTTGGGTATAAGACAGCTCTTCCCCACTGTATGTGTGCGTGTACGTGCAGGCACACGCATCCAAGGACAGAATAATATAACTTGCCCATGCAGGTTCAAAGCCACTTACCTGGGACAAATCAGGCACATGAACAATTCTTGTGTGGCTGGCAAGTCCGGTGGGCCAGGCACAGATAGAGACAGATTGTTACACTCATCCAGTAATCGGTCTCCAGGATGAGCCAATGCCCGAATGGAGTGACAGGAGCTGCAGTATCTCCAAAGCAGATCAGGTGCAGGGCAACCAAGGAGCATACTGACAACTACTGAATCTCCCCCTTCCATCCAAGGCGTGACCCCCGTGATTGGCAGCCACAGGTGTCGCCTCCCCCACGAGGCCGGGAGAAACGCGCACATCTTGAACCCGTGCACGCCTGTCGCTCTGGTGCTGCAGCTGCAGAGCCCACCGTGGATGGCAGACTAGCAGTGTGTCAACGATCAGCTGGGAGATGGGGCATCACTGCAACTGACATCTGGGAGGCAAGAGTGAGCCACTGGAAGAAGCACCCAAGAGACCCAGCAAGTACAGGGGTACTTCACTCCCGCTCTGGAATATGGAGCGAGTCTCCATCCCTTACTGTCACCTTATCTCCTTAGGCCAGGTGAGTAGTGACTGGGAGGAGAGGGCGAGACCAGCCAGTAGTGGGATCACCCGACAGGGAGCTGGAGCAGAGGGGCGAAAGAGCTGCATGTGGCTCTGGAATTGCAGATTGCTGACACCCAGGCATACTTTGGTAACAGCATTTAACCAGAATTAGAAAACACTGTTTTATATGGTTCTGGTTCATCTTCACTACTGGAAAAGATGTCTATGAAATGTAAAGATGATACAAATGCATAAATTTGATTTACCAGCTCACCTGTTTCACCAGAATCCTGGCTTGTTTGGAAAGTTATACATTCCCTATGTAATACAGGTAGTCCTCAGTTTACAACAGTTTGTTTAATGACTATTCAGTTAGAAAGGCACTGAAAAAAGTGAGTTATGACCATTTTTCATACTTACGACCATTACAGCATTGCCACGGTCACGTGTTTTACATTCATATGCTTGACAACTGACTCACATTTATGATGGTTGCATTGTTCTGGAGTCAAGGGATCCCCTTTTGCAACCCTCTGACAAGCAAGGTCAATGGAGAAACCAGATTCACTTAACAACTCTGTGACTAATTTAAAAACTGCAACAATTCACTTAACAAATGTGGCAAGAAAAGTCTTAAAATGGGCAAAACTCAACAAGTTTCTTATTTAGCAATCTAAATTTTGGGCTCAATTGTGGTCATAAACTGAGAACTACCTGTAAATCTCCAGGCCAATTGGTTAGGAAAATATTACTGCCTGAAATGCAACTGAGTGATAAGCCAAAGACCTCAGTTTTGACTATTAAGGCAGTTCAGGGTGTTTACTTTTTTTTGATGTTTTTCCACGTAAATGAGGGCTAATCTTCAGATGTGGAGAAAACCAGCGTTTACAACAGGTTTGAGTGGCCCAGTTAGCTTTCTAGCGTCCTTTGTGTTTTGCCAAGAAGGTAGGGCTTCTTTGCCAAGAAAACCTGTGATTTGGGGAAAAGGGGAGTTAAAATGGGTACAAGTCTCATAGAGGATTAAAGCACTTGTTCCAATTCCTCAACCCCATTTTCCAGATAGCACAGCCCCTTGCACCTATTTTGGGAGTATGCCTCTTGGCATGCCATGCAAAGCCTGGTAACACTTGACCCAAGTTGAGCACCCTATCTACAATAAAGGAATCTTCTGCCAAAAAGTCAAGGACAAGAATGATCTCCCTCATGTTCCCGGGGCCACCAGATAGCTCTGTGCATGGCCTTAATGAAGGCCATGCTTCTTTTTTAATTAGTTTATAATGTAGCATACAAATAAAATACAAAAGCAGCAAATAATAGCAAAAATGGGGAAGGCGAAGAGAAGGGGGGGGGGGAGAAAGAAAAGGCAGACTTCCGACTCCCTTTGGTGCAGTAGAGTAAGGCATTAACATCAAACCTCAACTTTTTACTTTTACATAATAGTTTAAACTAGCCATTTCTTTAATAATAAATCTATCTAATCAGTAAATCCCAAAGTCAATCTAATAATTATTTTTAATACTAGTTCAAGAAGCAAAATGGCTTCATGAGTTGCAAGCTTGCATTTCTATATCATTTTAGGAAAGCTAATTTATAAGAACATATACTGTAAGTAAAATGAGCAGGATTTCACACTGTGGAGAAAATGTTTCTGAAAAAATGTGTTAATGTGTCCCTCAGACCAATACTGATTTGCTATCATTCTTAAACACATTCTAACATCCTTTTGGAAGAGATGTTAACAAGTCACAAAAAGGTAGACAAGAAATTTATATCAAAAACTGTTTTATTAAATAAATATATCCATAATAATAGATTATACGTACAGCTACCTAGTAGCAACATAACTTTCTTTGAAAGGTTTATGGTACATCAAGCTGAAGAGTCCTGCAAGACAAATAGCAAGATCAGATAAATTATGGTAGGGAGGAGTGCACTTTTGGACACAAAAATCCCCATTTCCTAACTTTCACCACTATGTTAAATAAGTACAGGTAGTCCTTGACATACAAGTTTGTTTAGTGACTGTTCAAAGTTACAATGGCACTGAAAAATGTGATTTATGACCATTTTTCAGTTATGACCTTTACAGCATCTCTATGATTATTAGAGCAAGTCAGATGCTTAGCAACTTGTACATATTTATAACTGTTGCTGTGTCCAAGGTTATGTGGTCACCTTTTGCGATGTTCTCACAGTCAATGGGGGAGCCAGATTCACTTAACAACTGGGTTACTAACTTATCAACTGCAGTGATTCATTTAACAACTGTGGCAAGAAAGGTCATAAAACGGGGGAAACTCACTTAACAAATGTCTCACTTAACAATAGAAATTTGGGCTCTACCTGTAAACATTCAGTTCACCACTCTTATCATCTGCCTCTCAAGTTAAATTACAGCACAAACTCATTTACTGTATGTTAGCTTGTTTTGGAAACCTTATTCCCACAATTTAGCGTTGTTTTTACCTTTAAAAAGAAAAAGGAAATCCAAAGACAGTCCATCTGTCAGGAACAAAGGCATTTTAGCACCAGACCGTTCCTCTTTTCCTATAAAAAGGAAGAAAAATTAAATACCGCCCGATTTTATTGAATCCCTATTCACACTTTATATAAGCATTCCCAACCCCCATAAATTCCTCTGCCTTTATAGCAGCACAGCCAGTGCACTGTGTTATGCTAAAATTGTTTAAGTCAACAAGGCCACATAAAGAGGGATGAAAAGGCATTGCTTTTATTAAAGTACATTTCATTAATGATGTTGCCAGGCCTGTGACAGTAAAATATTAATTAGTAACGTTCTATCCATCTACTGCTTGCATATTACAGCACTGGGTGAATTAAAAGATAGCTAGACTGGTATTTACAAGGTAAACTCAGTCTTGGAGAAAGTTTAGTAGGATAACAAAACTGTATAGGACGTAAGTAAAATCTGTTCTTACCTACCAGTACAGTAATATAACCTTTCCTTCCTTCTGCTAGTCCTAAGAGCAAGGATCCTTACTCTCGTCTGCCTCCTTCCGATGGTCACTGAGTACTCCCTTCTAGTCAGCAGAAGCCTGCACCTGGCTTATCTGTCCACTTGACTCAAAACACGTGTCTACTCTCAGCTGTAGTAGCGTCTGATCTGGAAGCCATTCGGAGCTATGCTTGCTAGCCGTTCCTAGTAGCTCAAACATCTGCATGCCTCCCGGTTTTGTAATGCTACTTAGTTTTCGGGTCCTGGAGTGCTCTCCTTTGTTGTAGTTATGCTACCATGCCAAAAACGAGTATTATTTCATGAATCCTGAGGTCTTGTCAGGATCCACCTGCTACTGCAAACTCAGCCACGGGAAAAACCCATCAGGACTATTAATTTTGCATTCTAAATTAAGCCAGTCACCAATCAGAAGTTTTATATATAAATACACTTGTACACACACCATATACAAGCACCATTGCATCCATAAACATATTTAAGCACACATTTGTCTTATTTCATAAGACACTAAGATAGAAATGCTACAGGTGTATTCAGATCTGACAGAAGATTGATTGATGGAAGTATAATGCAATTCTATATTATCTATACCCCTCCAATTTTTAAGTACATTTCTACTTCCATCTCGTGGAACAGAAACATACTACCATGTTTAATGGAACCAGAAAATAGGAGCCAGTGTACCCATTTTGTATGGTAAGAGTTGCATTAAGTGGGGAAATATATGAAATGTATTTCATAAAATGGAAACAATGAATTTCTGGAGTTTCAAAATGCAACTGAGCTTTAACAGAGATGATAATTTTTTGGCTCCTTCACAGGAATGAACCAATTTGGGGATAATTAGGTTACTTTAAGTGCCTCAAGTAACAAACTAGTAGCACTTTTAATACCACAAAATTAACTTAAGAGTGCCGTAATAAGATTCACACTATTTTTCTTATGCTAGAACTTCTCAGTACAAAATCTAGTCTACCTTTGAGAAGAGAGCACTGTCAAATTTTAATTTAGACCAATCGATTTTTATTGCCTAACAGATACCAACTACCCTGCACAACCGTGTGACCCTCCCCTCCACCATTAGTTGGGATACTTTTATCCATTTTTATTAAATGTATTTGCTGCCCATCTGCAAACAAGCAACGTGACTCTTGCCAATTTTAGCAAATGTTAACATGAGAGATATTAATTTATACATTAAGCTAGCAGCGGATTAAGTCATGTATTTTGCTAATTTCTTTAGCGGAAAATCTGTTTTCTTTTAGTATAAAAACGAGACTGCAAGGGAGCCAAAGCAACCTGGTATCAATATCCCAGTTACTGGAAATTTAGCAGCTTTTGATAGCTGATATTCTTTTGCTGTCAAGCCCAAGAAATTGAAATTTCTATAGTTCAGATAAAATGTTGATACTGTATTGGGGCAACTTAGGTCCAACTGGACAACTACCTTTAGATATTGTAAGCATAGCAGGCTCTAGTAGTGACTTATTTGCCAAATATCCCATTTCAAGCTCCTTGTTGAGCTGCTATGCCTATAAGCTGATGTGGCCGATCTTTTTATTTGACTTTAATTCAGCATATAAAATCTCCTGCCTCAGTCACTGGCACTCTTTAAACTCAACCAGAAAAAAGGGAAGACATGAGCTGAAAAAGCAAACAGGAAAGAACAATGGTCAAGCTACCAAGAAGATGTCCTTATTTAAATAAGGAATAGATTTTGGAAATGGTCCTTCATTGAGGAAATTTCTGCAAATTTGTTTTTCATGAAGTTAAAGACGACACAAAATCAATATTTGAATATAAAGATTTCTTGGCATTCTGAGAATCATTCTCTGCTATTTGACTCTTCACTAATCTTTTCCATGTAGTGAAAATCAATGTACATTAACTTATAGTAAACTAACTTTACACAGCACATTTAAAAAAAAAGACACATTTATTCAGCGTCATGATCAGTCTATTACAGTTTGCAGTCAATAGCATGGGTGTGGAAAAAAATCTACATAAAAACCCTGGTTGGAATGCTTTGCACTTTCCACAGAACACAAAAACTAAAATATCCTGTTATACAGTTAGTCACAAATACAGTCCTGATGTTTGCAAACAAGCGCTTGTCTAACACATGTCTTCATGAGGCAGTTCTACCCTGCCACAACTCTGTTTGGCTGAGTTCACAACTGTGGTAACCTGTAGCTTCCCTGTCACTTCTCTGGCTCTCCTCTCCTGCTAAGCTTTGTTTCCTGTTGAATAATATGGAATAAAGTTGTTAATCTAAACATATTGAGACTCAAGGCTATAATCCAATATCAAGTTGTTCCCCCGATTGCCAATCCATTTATTAGCTTTAACATCTGCATTTTATTCCAAATATGCTTAAACTACAATAACTCGCTCAGCCATATTATGAATTACTGTTACAATTCATTTAGTACTCCATATCTATCCATGCGCAAATGGAGGAAGTCTTACCTAGGAATTAAAACCGCCTTCCACCACCATAGCTACTGCTACTACCAGAGCCCCCATAGCCACCTAAAAAGAATAAGTAAGTTATCTTAAATGGGAATGGGTAAAAAAAAAAAACTATTTAGAAAAAACAGACTGCTGTCTTTATAATGAGAAAAAATGAGGAGACTGTGAGGGCTGACCTCAGTTTTTCAGGTCAATCATTCAAGAATTCTACTAGAAATTAATGTGATCCATTTTCCTCCTAGCCAATTAGATCATACACTTACCACCACTTCCACCATAAGGGCCAGAGCTCCTCCCTCCAAAGTTTCCTCCTTTCATGGGCCCAAAATTTGAAGACTGGTTGTTGTAACTGCCAAAATCATTGTAGCTTCCTCCACCTCCAAAGTTGCTTCCTGAACAGAATAAAAATCATCCACAAATTTACAAGACCCCAAATAATATTTCATCTGTGAAATTCCTTATCTGTCTAGATATTTTTCAAAATATACTGAGCATACTTAAATGAAGGCGCATGCTAAGCCTAATACAGTTGACTGCAAAAACTCATACTACAACTAGAGGGCAGCAAATATTTGGTTTTTTGTTTTT
>JANHFM010007743.1:26288-46704 GCA_032468115.1 Grayia smithii | reverse complement strand
AACCCATTATAGCCATCTCCGCTGCCCCCGTATCCTCCTCCTCCTCCTCCTACTCCTCCACCACCACCACCACCACTGCGGCTGCCAAACCCACCTGAGGGGGGAAAAAATATATTAGCATATTTATCTTATTTCAGATTTATGGTGAACTTCTGACAGTCATTCATACACATAAGTTTGGCATTTGTGTAAAAAAAAAAAGTAGAAGTATACAGAAAAGATACACAGATCCAAAGTACTGCTTAATCCCAGAAAGAAACCCAGCAATGTTATAAGATGCAATAATGCATTCCTTTAAGTCCTTACTGTGATTAAGATCTTAAAATGAATTTTAAATCTTCAAAAACCTTACTTACCACGGCCTCCGAAATTGCTACCACGGTTGAAATTGTCACCACCGCCAAATCCACCTCCACGCCCACTGCCAAAACTTCCAGAGCTACTGCGACCTATGAACAACAACAACAACTTATAGCATTCCTGGAAAATGTCATGACAGTTGTATCTGTTCAAATACTGCACACTTACCTCGCTGACTGGAAGAGGCACTGGCCATTTCCTGTTTTGACAAAGCCTTTCGGACTTCACAATTATGTCCATTTACAGTATGGTATTTCTGAACTAGACATGAAAAGATAAACTAGTATCAAAATCTCCGTAGAAGCTATATATAGAGAAAACAGAACAAGTTAGGCCATAGCTGAAAGGATGAAATAAGATACTTACTGACAATCTTGTCCACAGAGTCATGATCATCAAAAGTAACAAAGGCAAATCCCCTCTTTTTGCCACTGCCACGATCAGTCATTATTTCTATAACTTCAATTTTGCCATACAGTTCAAAGTACTCTCTCAAATGGTGCTCCTCTGTATCTTCCTTAATCCCCCCAACGAAGATTTTCTTCACTGTCAAATGTGCTCCAGGTCTCTGGGAGTCCTATGAGACAGAACAAACACATTTTAAACTCTTAGTATTTGTGGCTGCTTGGTGATTATCCATATTGCCAGAGAACGCATGATATATGGGTATTTAAAATTTCAAGCCTATCAATTTCAAATTTTAACGTACTATAACCTAAATTTCTCCAACCTAGCAGTGCAAAAAAACAATCTCAGTCAACATACTGGTAG
The DNA here is from genome assembly GCA_032468115.1 of Grayia smithii. Taxonomy (NCBI): domain Eukaryota; kingdom Metazoa; phylum Chordata; class Lepidosauria; order Squamata; family Grayiidae; genus Grayia; species Grayia smithii. The sequence continues at coordinate 45,573 of JANHFM010007743.1, read as the reverse complement.
AGTAGAAGGAAGGGAGTAGGAGCAATTAAAATTAAATTTTGTGTTTTGTTCCAAATACAATTCATGGATGATTTTTTAAAAAGAACTTATTTAAGAAAACTTATATGGACATCCGTTTTATAAGCTCTAACTTTGCACAGCTTACAGCAAAAATCATAAAAACAAAATAATTTTAAACTAAAAGCTAATAAAATTTACCAATAAATTAATTTAAACTAAAGATGCCTAATGCAGCAGTAACTATTAAGCCAACTATATTATCAATGTTCTGTGTAAAATACATGACTAATATTTTGGGCTTCCAACATTTTCGCCAAGACTTTGAACCTGTTGACTATGCATCCATCAGTAGTTTTTCTTACCTCTCTAGATACTGCTCTCTTTGGTTCAACAACTCTGCCATCAACCTTGTGTGGTCTGGCATTCATGGCAGCATCAACCTCTTCCACTGTTGAGTAAGTGACAAATCCAAACCCCCTGGAGCGCTTAGTATTTGGGTCTCTCATTACCTAAGAGGAAACAATATAAATTTTTGCTCTAAAATACACAATTGCAAGCAATGTTTAATTTAGAAAAATCGAATTGCCCCGTTTTCTTAGAAATAGGGTAATAATATACTAAAGGCAACATTAGTACTTAATATAGTAGTTGGGAGATTTTTTCCTGACTATTCTATATTTCATATATCTTAATTCAAGCAAAGTACTCATATTTATTTATTAAATTTGTTTGCTGCCCATCTTAGCACAAGCTGACATATACTTACCACACAATCTGTAAGTGTGCCCCATTGCTCAAAATGATTGCGAAGGCTCTCATCTGTTGTCTCAAAACTCAGGCCACCAATAAAGAGTTTTCGCAGCTGTTCAGGTTCCTTGGGGGACTGAAACAGAAAAGTAGGCAACACTAGGAAGGATATGATCACAGCATATAATGGTTGGGGGGGCATAATGAAAATAAGCATGATTTATTCAGCGTATAATACCAGGTCCCATTAGATAGAGCCAGATAAAAAGTAGAGAAATTAGCTATTTAAGAAATAGGAAGTGCTTTCAGCACATGCACAAGCAATATAGCTGTTGTACCAGAACCAAGCTCATAAAACCTGAAAAACAATTTCTGACTTGGTGGTGTGACTTTTTTCCAGTTAAGAGTTTTTATCTAACAATTGCAAAACCTAAGTACAAATAGTTCTTCACCTACGACCAAATTTGTGAAGCTAAGCAAGACAATTAAGTGAATTTTCCACATTTTACAACCTTTCTTGCCACAATTATTAAGTAAATCACTGCAGTTAAGTTGCAGTTGCATATGGTTAAGTGAATCTGGCTTCCCTCCCCTCTCCCCCACCTTTGCTTGTCAGGTCACAAAAAGTGGTCACATGGCCTCAGGACAATCTTCATAAATACATGCCAGTTACCACACTTCCAAATTTTGATAGGACATGGGGATGCTGCAATGGTTGTTTGGTTGTTTAGTATGGAAATCCAGTCACCTTTTTCAGTGGCCTTATAACTTCAAACTGTCACTACAAAAATGGCTGTAAATCAAAACTACCTGTAATTTAGGGATCACTCAGAAAATGTAGCCTTATTTTTTTCTTTGATCCATTCTGTGATGTCATAAAATGTAAACTTTCACCCTGCATCAATTAACTGCTTTGCTTGTTAATGTACACAGAATCCCAAGACAATAAGTAGAATATTAACATTAGCATGCACCTCTAATGCAATTAAGGTGTCTAAAGCATTTACTATACATTGTTGGCTGTTTTTGTATTGTTACACACTATAAGGAATTATATTTTAGGAACAAAAGCCAGTTCTGATATATCCCCAAAAGGAGAAATACAACACATCGTCCTTTTAAGGCAATTCAGGAATACACTTATTAGGCCTACCAAAACAGTATTAGCATTGTCTTAATAACTTTACCCCCATTTTCCCAAATTAGGTGTATTTTAGTGTTTCTAGCAGAGTAGTTGCTCTGATACTAAGGAGTAAATGTACCCTTTAAGGGGGAAAGACGAAATTACGTTCTAATTTTCAATATTGTATAGCAACCTCAAAACTTATAATAAATACATACGATGGCTGATGGAACACGCTTTCTCAGCCACCTATCTGCCAACGTTAAGTACTTTCAAAATTTAAAAAAATTTAACTACAGCTTCCTCGGGCACAAGCCTTGGTTCAGAATGGCCGTGCATTCTCTTCTCACCCCCACATAAAAAAAATCACCCGAAGGAAAAGGAAGAAAAACCACCCGGCCACCTCTTTCCATTTGCAGAGAAGTTGGAGCAGAGAAACGTTAAATTAAAAGGCCGAGATACCAGAGACAAAGCAAGGGAGCACGTGGCCTGCGCATCTTCCCATTCCCCCCCCCTACGCAAACTCCGAACTGCTCCGTGTAAGTGCGCAGATGCGCGCTTCCATAGCACGTCCCGCCGCACGGCGCAAGCGCAGCCGTGAGGAGCGCAGGAGATGGCAGCTACGAACGCCACGCACTGGAAAAGATGGCGCCTAAGCTAGCAACACAGCGCGCATGCGTAGTTTTGAAATCACCGTGGGGGAAGGGAGGGGAAGTAGGCCCAACCGGAGAAAAAGGAAGACCTACTACAAAGGAGACTCAGAAAAAGCCAAAAGCGGACAAGCGGCGGAAAAAAACGAGCGCAAAAGGAAAACAATGCATTTGAGTAGCGGGAATGAGGAGAGAAACGGTATTTGTAACACTTACTGCGTTAGGCGACAGATCGCACCCATAATCAGACGATCCCTAAAGGCAAAGGAAACATAATTCCACAAAAACAAGCCACTGGTATAGAGTCGTAAAAACAAAATAAAAATGCCCGTCATAGGCTCTTACCTCAGATTTGGACATCGTGGCGGTAGCAAATGGGTAATGCCGGCCTTCTTCACGGACGACGCTACCTCTCTCTGCACCCGATACCGAAAGGGGCAGAGTCACCCGTACGTCGTCGCCTCACTATCACCACCCACCCCTGCCCACTGTCATTGGATGGCTGTGTAGCTTTTGTCGATGCCTATTGGTCAATAGGTAAATAGTCTGCTCCTTAGTGGACGAATACGTAAAGTCACGCCTGTTTCCTCTTTATTGTCCCACCTCTTTTAACTTTCTATTGGTTGGATTTCTGTCACTCCTTTGATTTGGTGAATTTTCCCGCCCTGTACTCCTTGAGTTCCAGCTGCTTCTCCTTCATATTGTTTCTTCTCATTGGATCATTCGGAGCGTAAGTTGTTCTGATTGGCTTTTACGACCGGCCATCTTTATAGAGATTGGTCTATCTTCTCTTCAATCATTATCATAGAGGCGGGAATTAAGTTCGTGTTCTACATGGGTTTAGGTCGGGGGTTAGAACTATATTCATCCCTGTGGTGGTGAAGGTACATGCCAGGGTAGAAGGGGAAAAAAAAGATCGTTTTATGTATAAAACTTGCTTCCAGGCAGGCGTACACGGTGAGGCGTATTGTACATATGCGCATGCGTTTTGAAATATATCCGCTGAAGGGAGGAACGGTTGAGGAAGATAGTAAGGAGGTGCGCGCGCCACACGCCAGCGCGGTGAAGCTGGGAAGGGGGCGGAGAGGCTAGCGCGTGCGCATTAGAAAGCTGTTTTGGCGGGCGTTGCGCAGAAGCGGTGGCCGTGAGGGGGTACAAACCAGGGAGGGGGAAGTTGGTTTCGTACCGAGCCGTTACTTTCCCCAGGTGAGCGACCACGGGAAACAGTCTTGGCGGGGAGTGCGTTACCGAGAGCCAGTAATTCTTCCGAAGAAGGTGTGGTTTTGGTGTGATTGGGAACCTGATTGACTGAGCCGTGAGGCACCGTTGGGAAGAGGGCGGGGCTTGCATCTTGGGCGGAGCCCTCAAAAGTGAGTGACAGCCGAATCGAGTGAAAGCTTGAGGCAGTTAACAGCGTCAGAACGTTGAGGTCCAGTGTGTGAAGTAACAGGCGTTTTAACCAACTGGGGTGCTACGTTTGTCTTCGGGAGGGTTGGCCCGGTGCCGGTTGATTGATGTGCAGTCTGGCCAATGAACGGCTACAAGAAGCCTTCCTTATGGAGGAGGAGGGGGGGGGAATCTAGGAGTGAAAAGCGTTCCCGCCGTGATTCCACCCGCTCAGTGGATAGGCGCTCATTTGGCTGGCGTCTTCTGTTTCCCATGCAGAATTTCTTGCCAAGCTTTTTCCCCCGATCCACAGAAAGTGGGAGTCGTTTTCTATAAAAGTGGTGGCCGGGTATCTTCACTTTCACTTAACATGGTTTCTGTATTATCTATGGAGAATTTTACAAACATTTTTTCAACAACAAAAATAACCGTATCTAGTTACTCGACGCCCTAGTCTTGACCGTCCTTTCCTGTGCATCCATACTACTTTAGGCGGTCCCGTAATTACCGGCAAGCCTGTATCAGGAATGTGATGGTTGCAACACTTTGATTTCCAAAGATTTTAAACCTGAGAATCCCAATAATTGCATGATACGAAATATTTTATATGCATACATTCTAGAGCATTATTATTTACTGCGATAAACATTTGTAACTTCTATAATACCTGTTTTACTATTTTTGTTGGTTTATATATTGCTTTAAGAAAAATAGAACTCAAAGGTGGGCTAATTTTTGTCCAGTCTGGCAGCATTTATGTGAGATCTCATATTAAGTCCCTAAGAAATTACTCTGGAGAATTTTGTTGTGATACTATAAATCTTTGAGACGATAAATGTGTGTGTTTGTGTGTGTGTGTATACATACATACATTTATATCTATGAAATGCCTGCATACGGCTATTATATATATATATATATATATATTAGCCGTATGCAGGCATTTCTATTTTTTAATTGAAAGAACTTGTGGAACTAATAAAGCATCTGATGTTATTAGTAAATTTCATTGACTCTTAAAAATATGAAAGCAACTTTTTCATGCAATAAAGTTTCTTCCCCTTTGTGTTCATCCTGGACTGTCCCAAAGATGCTTTTTCAAGAGGCAACTGGACTTTTTTGTTTTTCTTGACATTTTCCTTCTCATCCAAGAAGCTTCTTCAGCTCTGACTGGATAGTGGAGAATGGAAAGTTTTATACTCCTTGCAGACAGCTGGTCCCTCCTCTCTGTTCAATTTTGACCCCTCTTTCAAACCAGCAGTCCTCTCTGTCCAAAATGTGGACTTTGCTTTCTTCAAAAGAGTGGCCTTTGCAGATGGTCTGATGAATCTTGTCCTGATGGGTTTGTTCTAGGTTGTGCCATGCGTTTATGATGTGGTTGCTTTGTTTCCCCAATGTACAGAACTACACATGGTTCACTGCTTTGTACTGCATATACCACATTGCTCAGTTTTTGTCTGTGTGTTTTATTCATGAGGTGAACAAGCTTCTGCCTTAGTGTAGCCTTGGATTTGAAGTGTGCACATATGTTGTGTTGGCTGAAGATCCTTTTGAGGATAGCCACACATTCTTAGGGCTTCCTTGAGGTGTTTTAATTATTTTTCTTTCCCATCTTTGCTGGTAGGCAGCCCTTCAGCTCAGTGGTGCAGGGTTCTGATAACTCCCATTTTGTCTGTAGAAACCTGTATTTACTGTATTTAAAATAGGTAGTAGTCAGACACAGGTCCAGCATGGCTTATATGTGGTCTGGGGTGAGGTTGGTTCTGTCACCTAAAGTGCTGTCTTGTAGCAATCGTTTCTTCACTACCATGACAGCTTCAGTTGTTGAAATGCAGGTGAAGAGGAAAGTTACATCATAGGAAACTATGGTCTCATCTGGGTCCAATTTTAGTTTCCAAACCTTGCTGATGAAGTCCTGTGAATTGTTGATGTGATTGGTAGTGTTGACAACTAGAGGAGTTAATGAGGTGGTTAAATGTTTTGCAATGTTATAGGTGACAGAATTGATGCTGCTGACAATTGGTCTAAGTGGAGTTTTGGGGAGTCCATATGGCTTGCCCAAGGTAGAGACACTAGTATTGTGGCTTATCGATGGCATTATCCTTTAGTAGTTGTTGTAAGAAATAAATTACCTTTTTCTTGCAACTACTTTGGGATCTCTACAGGTCTCATATGTGGCAGTGTCATTCAGAAAACTCTTCACCTTGGCCTTGTAGTCATCTGTATTCAGGGTGACTGTGCATCTTCCTTTATCAGGTGGCAGTGGCACTGATATAGGAAGATGCACATCACCTTCAACATTGCAAAACATCTAACCATTTTATTAGTTCCTTTGGTTGGCAACACTACCCATCACATTGAGAATTCACAGGCTTCATCAGCAAGGTTTGGAAACTAAAACTGCATCCGAATGAGACCATGGTTTTCTATGATAAATCAGAAATCAAATTCACACAGGAAGATGTTAAGGAAAATAATCTATCCTTCCTGGATTGTGAAGTACACATTAAGGAAGACGGAAGCCTTAACACTGAAGTTTACAGAAAACACACGCACACAGATCAATATTTACTTTTTCATTCTCACACCCACTGGAGCACAAAATGGGAGTTATCAGAACCCTGCACCACTGAGCTGAAGGACTGCCTACCAGCAAAGATGGGAAAGAAAAATAATTAAAATACATCAAGGGAGCCCTAAGAATGTGTGGCTATCCCAAGTGGGTCTCCATCAAATCTCAAAAAAAGAGTCAACAGGAGCCCCTCCATAACAGACAGAGAAGAGAACAATAAACAAAGCATCATCATCATTGCATATGTTGCAGGAATATCAGAAAAGTTCAAGAGGATCTTCAGCCAACACAACACATGTGCACACTTCAAACCCAGGAATACACTAAAGCAGAAGTTTGTCTACCTTAAGGATAAAACACCCAGACACAAATTGAGCAATGTGATATATGCAGTACAAAGTAGTGAGCCATGTGCAGATCTATACATTGGGGAAACAAAACAACCACATCATAAATGCATGGCACAACCTAGGAGAACAAACCCATCAGGCCAAGATTCAGCAGTCCCATCTGTATTTTAAAGACAAAGGCCACTCTTTTGAAGACAGCAACATCCACATTTTGGACAGAGAGGACTGCTGGTTTGAAAGAGGAATCAAAGGAGCTATATAATCTATATAAAAATTGAACAGAGGAGAGGAGGGATAAGACATTATCTGTCTCCAGTCTACAACACAGTCCTTTCAACTTTTCCAAGAAGGCTCCACACCCATTTGCACTACCTAGGTGACCCTGATGACACAGATAAACCTCCAGGTGGCCTTAATGACTCTCTAAAAGAATGCAAATGACCAGCTGTTTGCAAGGAGTATAAATCTTCCATTTCCAACCATCCAGTCACAGCTGAAGCAGCTTTTTGGATGAGAAGCAAAATGTCAAAAAAAACAAAAACAACCCCCCCTCCCCCCACAACAACCAAGCAAGTCCAATTGCCTCTTGAAAAAGCACCTTTGGGAAAACTATGACATGGATGACAGAATCTCCATAGACGACATGCCTGGATTGTTTTACAGTAAGTTAGGAATATACAGGTAGTTCTTGACTTACAATAGTTTATTTAATGATTGTTCAAAAGTACAGTGACACTGAAAAATGTAACTTATGACCATTTTTCACAGTTACAACCTTTGCAGCATCCCCATAATCATATAATCAAAATTCTAGTGTTTGGCAATTGACTTATATTTATGCGGGTTGCAGTGTCCCGGGGTCATGTGATTACCTTTTGCGACCTTCTGACCAGTAAAGTCAATGGGGAAGCCAGATTCACTTAACTGGGTGACTAACTTATCAACTGCAGTGATTCACTTAACTGTTGCAAGAAAGGTTGTAGAATGGGGCAAAATTCACTTAACAAATATCTCACTTAACAATATTAATTTTTTGCTTAATTGTCGTAAGTTGAGGACTACCTTTTACAGTAGTTATTGTGCAAAATGTTGTGCAACAAAGTGAGGACAATAACGGCTAAAAATCATGCAGTTATCTGAGATATACTTTATCGAGCCCTACTTTGATACTTAAAACACCTGGAGATCTATGCATGCATGATATTTGGGTGTGATGTTGATGAGAAATGTACTGTTTACCTATGGTATTTACTATTTACCTCTAAAATTGTAGAAAGCATTTGCCTCCAGGAGGAAAAGAATGAAATTTCTTTGCTCACAATGCACCATGTTATGGCATGAAGATCAGCTTGAAGAAAACATCTTTCTTTTAGGGACAAATAGGAATTACTAATGAAATGGGCTGCAGAGTCACTTAATGACTGCAGTGGGAAGAGCAGGGATTGTGGTCATTAAGCATGGTGATCACGTGGGTGCCTCAGTTAACTATTGCCATAACATACAATTGTAATGAGCAGGCTCCCTTATGGTCGTAAGTCAAGGACTACCTATGTATAGTTAGCTTCTCACTAGTACCTAGTCTGCCCAAGGACAATTAATGCCTGATAACATGATTGTATATACATATAAAGTACATAGAGCCAGTTTGGTCTTATAGTTGAGGTACCAGGCTAGAAAGTAGGACACTTAGTTGCAAGCCCTTCCTTAGCCATGAAAGCCGCTGGATGACTTTGGGCAAGTCACTCTCTTAGCCCAACCCACCTCACAGGGTTGTGGGGAAAACAGGAGAAGGAAGATGTGTTGGATATGTGCACCGCCTTGAGTTATTTGTAAAAAAAATGAGGGATACAAATTAAATATATAGTTCTAAACAGGGGAAACCGTAAATTGGTTGCTGGAATGGTGGTAAAGTTGTGGTTGCTTCTCAATAATAATTAAGAACTACATGTGTGTATGGTGTAGCATGTTGGGGAAAGAAGCCTTAACGGGGAAGTCAGTGAAGTTCTGGGATAGTAGATTCAAAATGTTCTTAATTGTTCTCCTTGACAGGGGGGCCAATAGTCAGGAAAGGGTTATTCCTAGTTTTCCAAAACAGGACTGGATCTGCAAACTGATAGGCTCCTCCTCTTCCTCCTGCCTTCAGCTTTCAGACTCAATCGACCTGTTGGACGCTTTTTGGCTGAGCTGGCCAACCTTTTCTGATTGCTGACCCTTTCTGGTTTTAATTCCAGCTGAAGGGAATTTTTTTTCCTATTTCAGCTGAAGGCTGCTTTGCCAGACCTTCTGGAGGACTCCCAGTTGCTGGTTGAGCCTCCTTTCCAGCGTGAAGGGCTCAGGCCCGAGCCCGCTGATGCCCACCTTTGGTGGATGACCAGCAGGCTCTCCCACACATCTGGTTGAGAGCCTGCTTTCCAGCCGGAGCCCGCTGAAGGCTGCTTCGTGAAGGCTTTCGTTCACAGCAGCAGGCCACCTGGGCATGGCCTCCTGGTCTGGGCTTCTCCCAAACGCCAGGCCTTCCTCTGCATTGGAGGATCGAGCAGAGGTTTCCCCCCTCTGCTCTGGTGGCAGCTTCAGCCCTCCAGAGCTCTCAGCTGCAGCGCAGCAAGCCGAAAGCCTGCGGAGAGGCTTGGAACGGCCCAGCCTTTACAGAGGCGGCGATTTTAACGAGGAAGCCTGCAGGACCCTGTGGATGCCGGTAAGGTCCTCCCTGCTCGTGGGAGCTCAGTGCGTCTCTTTTAAGACATTTCCTGCCTGCCTGGGTAGTTTGTGAGTCCTGGGGACGTGGGAGATTTCGCAGCAGCTCCGTCCGCAATTTTGAGGCCTCCCTCGTGGCATTTTAGAAGCCTTCAAGGCCTGCCTGGAGTACTTTCAAGCAAGGCCTGCCTGCTCCGTCCAGCCATTTTGGGGCCTTCCCTTGTGGCATTTTAGAGACCTTCAAGGCCTGCCTGGAGTACTTTCAAGATGGCCGCCACTCCCCCGGCCCTGGATTTAAAGAAGAAGACTCAGACCTCTCCCCTCCCTGACTGAGAAGACTGCAGGGCCTTCAAAGAGGGATAAGCCCTCTAGGCTTCAACCTTCTGCTCATGCAAAGCCCTCCACGTCTGCTGAAAAGGGAGTCTTGAGGAGACATCGTGCGATGGAAAAGGCTATTCAAAAAGCCATTAAGGTGGCTTCCAGATCTGTGGGGGCTTCTCCTGTTGCCATGGTTCCGAGCAGTCTGATCCAGGGCAGCTTGCCCTTCCTACTCAGTCTCCCACTGATCCTACTCAGGCCTGGTCTCCTGATAGGGATACCTCGGTTTCCTCCAGGCAGGAAGGGGTGGTTACTATGCTTTTTGGGGCCCTTTCCCCCCCACCTCAGGCCCAACCTGCCTCCATGCCCACCAAATCCCATGATTCTCTGGTGTTAGGGCAGGAATCTACTCCACCCCCGGCTGACAGGCCTCCTTTGGCCTTGCCTTCCCAGGAACAACCATTAGCTGCCCACCCTCAGGCTTTGGGCACTCAGCTTCCCCAAGGTTTTGCTACCCTGATTCAGGAGGCTATTGAGCGTGGCATTTCGGTTGAGATGCAACGCAGAACTAGTTCTTGAGTCTCCATCCTCTCTGGGGTGCAGGGGGACCATTAGTCATTCCACATGTCATCTGGTTTGCATCAATCCCCAATGCAAGGTTATGCCAGTCCTTCCCATAGCCAGGATTCTATGGAAGGGGAGTGGGAGCGTGAGCAGGAAATGTCTGAGGACAAAGACCTGCTCCCAGACCAAGTGAAGCCTCACCGGTTTCACTCCTTGCTCCACAAGGCTAAGATGACTACCCAGTTGGGAGTCAATAAGCCTGTTCCTGGGGCTGGGGAGGGGGTTCCTGGTCCCTCAAACTCTCTATTTGAGGAACCTACTGTGGTGACTGATGAAGTGCCTGGCCCTAAACTTTTCAGGGATGTGGTTAACAGGCAGTGGTCTGCTCCGGTGTCAGGTCCCACCCCAACCACCATGGACAGACACATATATAACATCAAATCTGATTTTTCCTCCATCTTGCAGGTTCCTGCTGTAGACCCTCCAGTGCTGGCCCTCTCCTCCTCGGTGCCTACTGGTCCCCCTGAGGAATGTCTTCCTCCAGAGAACAGGAAGTTAGAGCCCTCCATAGGTCCCATCAGTCTGCCTCCTGGGTCATTAAAGCCTCGTCTTCACCCTTCTTCTTCAACCGGGCCTGCCTTATGTGGCTCCAGGAGTTGTAGGAGCGTCTTCCAGTCTCCGCTGTCAGGTCACACCAGGACCTTAACAAGATAGCCGCTGCGCTGGAGTATTCAGCGGATGCCACCTTGAACGCCTCCCGCTTCTTGGCCAAGGCTATCGGCTCTACTGTGACTTTGCGCCGCCTCTTCTGGCTTCGCCAGTGGCAGGTGGATGCCAAGAGTAAATGGCGCCTCGTGTCTTCTCCTTATGCGGCTGGCTTATTATTTAGAGCCCCCCTAGAGCCGTTCTTGGTCGAGTCGAAGGATAAATGGAAGTCGTTGCCTCTTCTGTCCCAGTGGAGAACCCCGTCCCTCTTCTTCTTCTAATCGGCCCTTTCGGGGTTCGGAGGCCACCTATTCTGGGATGCGGGGCCCCTGTTATTTCCCTTCCTGGCAGGGCAGGGCCCAGGATAAGCAGGGGTCGCCCTTTTAGATGCTCCCGTTGACTGCACGCCAGAGTCTCCCATTAGGGGCCGCCTGGCTCTTTTCACCGGCCAGTGGGAGGCCACCACCTTGGATGCTTGGGTGTGGGAGATGGTCAGGTCGGGCCTCTCCCTGGAATTTCTCCACCCCTCCGACTTGGTTTCTCCAGTGCCCCCACTCAAGGGACCGGTCAAAGAGGCTCCTGGTACATTTGGCAATAAAACATCTGCAAATTCGGGCGATAGAACCGGTTCCACAGGAGCAGCACGAACAGTGCTTCTATTCTCGCCTGTTCGTGATCCAGAAATCATCTGGAGGGGATTCTGGACCTCAAGTCTTTGAACCATTGGATCCCCTACCGACAGTTCAAGATGCAGTCCCTCCAGACTATCTTGGAGGGAATATGGGAAGGGGACTACCTCTCGTCGATCAATCTGACGGCGGATTATTTGCATGTCCCCATCCACCCAGCCTACAGGAAGTTCCTTTGCTTCTGCCATGCGGCCCATCATTACCAGTACTGTGCTCTACCCTTTGGTCTCTCCTCGGCTCCCCGGGTGTTCACCAAATTGATGGCAGCGCTGGCTGGCCACCTACGGGCGATTCCGATAAGGGTCCAGGTTTACCTGGACAACCTCTTTATCCAATCCAGCTCCCAGAGGCTAGTGCACCAGGACCTGGGAATCACCCTCCAGGTCCTGGAAGCCCACAGATTTTCTGTCAACTGGGCCAAGAGCCAACTGGTACCGGTGACCCGCATCCAACACCTGGGAGAGGTCATAGATTCCCTTCAACTGCAGGTTTATCTTTCTCAGGAGTGTCTGACCAGTCTGCGGTCCATGGTCAGGACAGTCAGGTCCAGGGGGGTTTGCCCCCTGAAGCTGCTCTCTCAGTTCCTGGGCAAGATGGTGTCATGCATCGGCATTGTGCCTTGGGCACGACTCCACTGCAGGGGCCTGCAGTGAGTCCTTCTTCCGCACCAGCGGTCTCGGATAGGCACTTCTGGTCTCAGGATCCCCCTTCTCCATGAGGTCCTCCAGTCCCTCTGTTGGTGGCTCTCTCCATCTCTCACCAAGGGCAGGGACTTCAAGATCCGTCACCTCATGATTTTGATAACGGATGCCAGTCTTCGGGGTTGGGGAGCCCATTTGGACTCAGACATGGAACAGGGCCAGTGGACACTAGAGGATCTGACCCACGGGATCAATTGGCTGGAGCTTTGGGCAATTCACCTGGCCCTCAGGGTATTCCGGGACAAACTTCATGACCAACATGGTCAGGTTCCTTTCGTATAAGATTGCCTTTTTGGTGGCAATTACATCGGCCCACCGTATTTCAGAACTGGGGGCTCTATCCACCAGAAGTGACCTTTGCGTATTCCATGAGGATCGGGTCATCCTCCGCCTCGACCCCTCCTTCATCCCCAAGGTCAGCTCGCTCTTCCATCGGGCCCAGGAATTGGTATTACCTAATTTTTGTCCCAATCCTTTCCACAGGCTGGAATGGGAGTGGCACACCCTAGACGTGCGCCGGGCTCTCTGTATTTATTTGAAACGAACCACCAGTTTCAGGCGTTCAGAGAGCCTCTTTGTCTCCTTCCAGCCCGCGACCATGAGGCTGAAGGGTTCCACCCCTACTCTGGGGAGGTGGGTTCAGGCGACTATTGCTCAGGCCTACCAGTCTCTGGCATTGCCTGTTCCCCCTCGGGTTACTGCACACTCCACCTGCAGTGCAGTGACTTCCATGGCCTGGGCTACCCAGGCCTCCTTGGAGGAGGTCTGCTGGGCTGCTGCCTGGTCTTCCTCTTCCCAGTTTGTCTGCCATTATAAATTGGACGTTTACATGTTGGCGGACGTGGCCTTTAGTCGCAGGGTACTTCAAGGGGTCCACACAGCCCAGGGAGCTTCGGCCTGGGAGGGTCCCGCCCATTAATTCAGGACTTTGGCATGTCCCTTTCCTGACTGTTGGCCCCCTGTCAAGAAGAATGGACATTGGCCTACCTGAGTGTCCGTTCTCTTGCCAGGTGGGGCCAACAGTCAGCCCCACCCTTTCTCTCCTGGTCCTTGGGGGGGGGCTGGTGATGTGTTCTTTGTCTTACAGCTCAGCCTACCAGTCTGCAACGTCTCCTTCGAAAGCTGAAGACAGGAGGAAGAGGAGGAGCCTATCAGTTTGCAGACCCTGTCCTGTTTTGGAAGACTAGGAATAACCCTTTCCTGACTGTTGGCCCCACCTGGCAAGAGAACAGACACTCGGGTAGGCCAATGTCCATTCTATACAGGTTCCCAGTTCTCCTACCATCTTGCAGGAATCTACACCTTGTCATGTAAGACATGTGGTATGGTTACTATAGGCTGCAGAGAACTCAGGAGGCTTTTTAACATCCTGGCCTTTATTGGTGGAAATAAAAGGGAAAGGGATTTATAACTCTCTTTTCCCCAGGATGTTCTATCTTGATAAATATTCAGTATGCATCTCATGCCACCTGGATCTTTTGTCCATCCTAGTAGAAAGGGGACCATTTGAGCTACTAATCTCCTCTGTGCACAGGCATACCAATTGCTTTTGTTTAAACTTCTATACTCTTTATTTCACCCATTTTACCCAGGCAATTGTATCTCCATATCCAGTTTCTATTTCAAAAGTCTGTCTCAAATTCTCTATTTCCACTATTGTCACTGCTTTTTTATCATTAGATGGAACAAAAGGTTTACCTCTTAGCTTTTGTTGTTCACCATACATCCCCTCAAAGAGAGCAACCTGAATTCACACATATGTATTTCTCATTGTTTGTGTGTTGTTTCTGGTTGCTCAAATCTCCACAGTTTATCAAATGACACACATCAAATTGGATTACTTGTGGCTTGGTAGTTTCTTGAATATTAATAATAAATTTGACAGTACTATATGTGCAGAAGTTTGAGCAAACTGAAGTTTCTTGTTATAATTAGTGACTCCCAACCCTTCTGTCACATACAGCACCTGGAATATAATCACACAACATACCATGCATCCCATTTTCATCAAAGAACCTTAATACTGTAAGGGAGTACACTTTGGACAATTTAAAGTGTGTACTTCCTTTTTGTCCAATAGCATCCTTTCAGCGGAAATCTTCTTCTTCTTTGTCACCTGAGCAGAGAAAAATTCAGGTCTATTTCATTCACCTAATCTGAACAACCAAAACATCTCAGGATGATCCTATTGATATTGAAAATAAAAGTTATCTTCCCACCTTCTCACACTCTGTCTAAGCCTTGTTTTATAATCCCCCCGCCCTAACTTTCTTCTCCCCCAGGATAATACCAAATATGATATTTAAACCAAGAACACAAATAACCTGATTCAATTATGCTTGGTCCATATGGCCATTGTAATAGGTGAGTAAACTATTGCCCAACTACTGTCCACCTATGGTTTAGAATCCAGACAAAGTTATCTTCTTGCCATATGTCCTGTACCCTAAAAGCAAACATATACTTTATTGTTTTGTCATTCTCAGCTTAAGAGGTTCAGTTGAAAGTTCCACTCTCCATTGTTCTGCTCGTGGAGCTTTGACAGGTCCCTTCAATCTGGTATAGTGCGTCCAGCCTTTTTCAGAAGTTCTTAACAGCTGTTTCAGTGGTCAGCAGTAGTCGGAAAGAACCTTCCCACCCAGGTGGTAGTTTGGATTCTTTCCAGGATTTAATCAGGACCCACTCTCCAGACTGGATATTGTGGACTGCAAACTCTAAATGGTGGCTGCTGTGCGAGAAGTCCTTCATTTCTTAGAAGAGACAAATGAAGGAAGGCCCTCACTTCCCAGATAGAAGAAAAGACCACGAGTCAGCAAATAATTCCAACACAATACAAATAAATCCAAAAGATTAAATCACAACAATTTATATCCTTTCAAACTAAAGCACTAGCCTTGTCTGACTCATTTCCAGAACTAACAGCCCCAGGGGGGCTAATCAGAAAGACTAACAAAGACGGAGGCAGAGCCAGCTGTCAAGGAGGCTGTGGGTCTGCTTGTTCCGCAAGCCACGAGTGGTTTTTGCAGCTTCCCAGGTGTCGACTGGTCGAATCGCAAGATTCTCGATCTTCGGGAAAGAAGATCGAAGACAGGAGGGTGTTGCGAAGGGTCTGACAGCGGCGGCTATCCAGACTCCAGCAACTCAACCTCCTAGAAGACGGCCGACGGGTGAGTCGGGACAAGATGGCACCCGCAGGTAAGTGAGAGCTGACAGTTGGCCATAATACAGTGATGAACTAGCGGGACAAAGATCTGATTTGAGAAAGAAAAGTACTTTGAAGATTGTGAAGGGGATCCTATCTGCAAGGAGATCGTACAGAAGGATCGCCAGCAAGATTTTGCAGTGAGATTGCCAAAGGAGAGGATGGGAAGGGAATGCCCTTCCGGAAAGCAGCGAAAGTTGATTACGGAACTGGCTTAAAGTGAAGTCTGGGGCGGCAGACGGAAACTTTCATTGTGCGAGACTGAAGCGATTGAAAAGATTTAAATACTGAAACTACGAAGGATCGGACTATAATAGAAGATGGATTGAAATAAAATACTCTTGAAGAATAGAGGAAAGGGGAAAAGTGGAAAAGAAGATAAGAAGAAAAAGAGCGGAAGATGGTAATGGACTTTTAGTTAGCCGATAGAACGAAATAAGCTGAGTCATAACCACTTGGATGAAGTATTCAATTTGTACATTTCATATAGTGTGATACTTGTACTATATGAATTATTAATTATACAATATTTAAATTATATAAATTTCTAAGTATGTCTCTTAATTATTAATTATTATTAACTATTACAATTATTATTAATCTGGTATATTAATTATTGTATTTATTAATATATAACTATATATAATCATATTAGAAACTAATTGAATCTTTGTGGGTAGATTTTCCCTTTCACTAAATATATAAGTGTATTTTTTGTAAAGTATCTATTTGTGATAAGAAATTTTATTAATTGTGAAGGATTTATCATTTAAACTGATTGGTGTTACTGGGAGTGATACACATGGAAAAGTCAAAGTGGACGTCAAAGTGTCCAAAAGAAATATTGAGGAGACTGTAAATATTTGGCAGAGTTTTCTTTACTCAATATTGTTCAAGATGACTAGCATTCCCAACTTATCTAGAGTAGGAACTAGCAGTAAACAGTCTGCTCAAGTTATGACGGCAGAACTTAGTCCAGCAGGCCAATGTTCAATATTCAAAAAGAGAGGTCCAGTTCATTTAAAGAATTACAAGCCATGCTTCAAACCATGCAAGAGACAATACTTAAAAATCACGAAAATATGAAGTCAGAGATTAGGATAATTAGGAATGACACATCTGAACTAAAAGATAAATTTGAAAAAATGGACAAAAAATTAGAGTCCTTTCAACAGCAATTAACAAAAAATGAACAAAAGATCCAAGAAATGGAAAAGAGGATGGACAATGAGGGGAAAAAAATGAATGAGATGTGTGATAATTTGTTACAAGCTAACAGAGAACTTGAAACAAAAATTATGCAATTAGAAGCTGAAAAATCTGATCATTATTTAAGATTACAGAATATAAAAGAAATTAAGGGGGAAGATCTACCTGATCTCATGGTGATCTCCTCGCGGATGCAGTCGGAATTGGGAAAGAGGAAATGGCCAGTGAAATGGATGAGATCTATAGATTGCAAACTAATTATGCGAAAAGCCATAATTTATCATGAGAGGTTCATATATGATTTATAAAAAAAACGGTGAGAGATGAAATTCTTCACAGAACTAGAGATGATCCAATAAAATTTAGGGGATGCCAGTTAAGAGTACTGAAACAGGCACCAAAAGAAATTAGAGAATTAAGAATGCCATACAAACCATTCACGACAAAATTAATAAAGCATAACATTAGCTTCCGCTGGTTAATACCAGAAGGGGTCTCGTTATTATGTCAAGGGAAAATAATTCAGTTGGACTCCTTATTTAAGGTGGAAGAATTTTTAAAGGAGAATTTGGACTTAGAAGGTGGAAAAGACACTAGAGAACACAGGAAAGGTGATGAATTAAACCCGGAACAAAGAACAGAAAGGTTAGACATATGAATGGAAGAAAGGATGAGAGAGAAGGAAGGAGAAAAAGAAATAAATAAGAATGAGCAAGATGGATCCAAAGAGGACCAAGAAATTAGACAGACTAGATCTAAATCTAAACAAAAATAAAGACTGGCAAGAGGAGATAACTTTGATATCGATTAACATAAACGGTTTGAACGCTCCCACTAAATGTAAGAAATTTTTACATAAATTGGAAAAATTAAACAAAGATATTGCTATTGTACAAGAAACACATATCCATGAATTACAGGAAGACCTTTTAATTTATCCTAAACTCGACAAGTTGTTCCTGTCATCTTCTACTCAAAAGAAAGCTGGGATAGCCATTTATATAAAAGAAAAGCTTTCTGCAAGGTTGATTGATAAAGATAATGAGGGAAGGATTCTTATGATTGAGGTGGAAATAAATAGGAAAAAATATTATTAGTAGGAATTTATGCTCCAAATAATAACCAACTTAAATTTTACGATAGATTACATAGGATGATTAATAAATGGGATTTTGAGAATATTTCTGTAGTTGGGGACTTTAACGTGATCGCCGATAAGAAATTAGATTTTAAGTCCAATAAACAAAGAAAAGGAAATAGATCAACCTTCCCCAAATCCTTACTTGATCTTATTAAAGAATTCGATCTTAAGGACGCCTGGAGAGAGAAACATACAGATAGAGAACAATTCACTTTTTTCTCAGGAAGACATCAGTCATGGGCCAGGCTAGATATGGCCTGGCTAACAAGGGATTTAGAAACGGAAATCCGAAAAATCAACATTGGACCTAACTACTGGGCGGATCATAACCTGCGGATCATAATAAATGCAATTAATAAATAACCCGATAGAGATATATTGGAGGGGCCAAAATAAGATAAGAAGGTGACACTAAAAAAAGCTATTCTGAAACAGGAGGAATTGAAGAAAAAATTGGAGGAGGACTTTAAGCAATTTTTTCTACATAACAAAAAAGATGATACCAGCTTACAAAATCTTTGGGATACAACTAAAGCGATGATTAGGGGGACGGCTATCTCCTATATGGCCAGAGAATATTTTAAAAAGAGACAACAAATAAATAGTGTAGAAGAGAAGATTAAAAGATTAGAGACAATATCCCAAACAGATAACCCCGATCTAAAAGTCAGACAAGAGATGGCAGCCACTAAACACAAATTTAGCACAATTTAGCCCAAAAAAACAAGAGCTCTAAAAAATCAAGAGCTCTAAGCAGAATTTTTTTGAAAATGCAAACAAAACAGGACGGTGGTTAGCCTATAAATTGCGAAAGCAAGAAAAAAAATGGATAGCCAGTCTTGGAGATCGAAATGGGGACTTAAGATACTCCAAAGAAAATAAGGAGGGGATTGTATATGATTTCTATAAAAATCTGTACGCTAAAAACAAGGAACTGGATAAGGAGGAAATTTGGGCATACTTAACTGAGACAAATTTGCCAAAGATCACAGATGAATATAGAGAGATTTTAAATGAAACCATTTCAGAGAAGGAACTATATGGGGCAATTCAAAACCAAAAAAGTAATAAAGCACCTGGTCCAGACACTATCCCAGCTGAAATTTATAAAAATCACCAAGAACTCTTAGGCCCGTTTCTTTTGGATGTATTTAACGAAGTTTTGGATAAAGCAAAATGCCCAGCTTCTTGGAGGGAAGCCAACATCTCTTTGATTCCCAAAAGTAATACAGAT
>JANHFM010007743.1:9397-26188 GCA_032468115.1 Grayia smithii | reverse complement strand
AAAGAAAGAAAGAAAGAAAGAAAGAAAGAAAGAAAGAAAGAAAGAAAGAAAGAAAGAAAGAAAGAAAGAAAGAAACAGAGGAAGAAAGAAAGAAACAGAGAGAGAGAGAGAAAGAAAGAGAAAGAAACAGAGAGAGAGGAACAAACAAAAAGAAAGAAAGAAAAGAAAGAAAGAAAGAAAGAAAGAAAGAAAGAAAGGAAAGAAAGAGAGTGAGTGAGTGAGTGATAGGGAAGGATGGATGGAGGGAAGTGGAGAAGGGAAGGAGAGAGGGAGGAAGCAAGCAAGCAAATGAGAAAAAGAGGGAGGGAGGAAGGGATGAATGGAAGAAGGCATAAAAGGTATTAAAAGAAAGGAAAGAGGAAAGGAGAGAGGGTTGGGAGGAAGGAACGAAGGAAAGAAGGAGCGATGAGAGGGAAAGGGAGGGAGAGATAAAGGGAGGGAGGAAAACTGATTTCTGATGCTTGTGGAAAAAACCTCTGTTGGAAAAAGAGCCAAGTAAGTACCTACTGCTATCAAGTCCATATTATCTCAGCACCAATGAGTTGTTGAGTCTATCCAACAAGTTACTGTCCTTAGCCTGGGTTTACTTTCCCTTACCGCCATTAGAAAAAAGGTCTTCTGTTACACGAGCTGCCAGTTAGCTACACAAGTCACTCAACACAACTCCTTCTCTGCACAGGCCAGCATAAAATACCATACCTTGCTGAAGTGCTTGTGCCAGGTAAGGCGCCACTCGTGTCTTCACTGGTTTCTGAAGATGATGGTAGTGGCGTCGTGCCGGGAGGTGGAGGTGCTGTGATCGTGGCTACGCCAGTCGTACTTGACACCGTCACACCCGCTGGCAAGGCGCTGTAGTAAGTAGCCATGTCGATTCCCGGTGGTGGTGGGGCAAGGCAGTACGTTCCATCAGGCAGCATGTAATAGCTGTAGTACATGGCTGCCACTGTTGCTATAGATATATACAAAAACAAAAAAATGGGATGATCAGAATTTTGACCAAGAAAGGCCAACTCAAACAGCGGTGTGGATCCTTGGCCCCAACCCTGCAGCTCTGCGGGCAGCTGCAACATGCCTACAATATTGCTGTCAGACGTGGAAGCCACATTAGGTGGCTTCCAACCTGCCACTTTCTCCGCTGTGGGAAAGTGGGAGGGGGGAATTGGGAGGAGGAGATATTAGCCACAATAGCCTTATGCAGACGGTCAAGGTCGGGCCAAGCAGCCATCTGGAGAAGGAGTGGTGTCAAGAAAGACTATACGATGATTGGACCTTGTGACCATCGGAGAAGGGAGGAGATGGGTTTGGGGGTTTTGATATCCTGTGGGAAAACCCAGAATTCTCAGATTCGGGTTTTCCTAGAATGTGCCAGTTTAATTGTCCGAATAAAAGAACCTTTTGAGAGATGATTGCAAAGGAGTTTTTCTTCGGCGAAGGTTTTCTGGAACTTCTCCGTATAGGCTGGAGACATCAGCCAGATTGGGTAGAACCGGCCTACACTGACATTTGCTTTGGTTCAACTATGAAGCTCGCTACAATGTGGGGTCTTTGGTGCACTCTGAGCTTGGTTGTTGTTCATGCAGATGTTTCATGACCCAACTAAGTAACATCATCAGTGCTAAAAGGGAGCGGGGTTTGGTCTCTGTTTAAGTATTGGTGGGAATATTCTTGGTGGTTTCTTGATTAGGTTGTTATTTACTGTTTGACTGTCTGGGGTGGTACAGATAGTCCTTGACTTGTAACAGTTTAGTTTAGTGACTGTTCAGTTACAACGGCGATGCAAAAAAGTGACTTAGGATTGGTTTTGCAGCATCCCCATGATCATGGGATCACACTTCAAATGCTTGGCAACTGTTTCATACTTATGACTGTTGCTGTATCCCAAGGGCATGTGATCCCCTTTTGCAACCTTCTGACAAGCAAAGTCAATGAGGAACCAACCAGGTTCACTTTAACCACCGGGTTATTTAACTTATCAGCTGCTGTGATTCACTTAAGAACTGTGGCAAGAAATGGTTGTAAAATGAGGCAAAACTCATTTAACATATGTCTCGCTTAACAACATAAATGTACGGGCTCAATTGTGGTTGTAAGTCGAGTACTACCTGTAGTTCTGGATTGGGGCATTGTTTATTCAATGATTGCTATCTAGAGCCTAGTTCAACCCTGCACTACAACTATTCTCTTCTGTTGTTACTAATATGTTATTCCTTTCTCTGAATGAAAGAAAAGTAGATTTGCTCTGTGCTATGAAACTCAAATACTTTGGACTACAAGGAACTCAAATTTCTTGGACTACAGCCATGAAATTAAAAGACGCTTGCTCCTGGGGAGGAAAGCTATGGCAAATCTAGACAGCATACTAAAAAGCAGAGATATCACCCTGCCAAAAGTGCTTATAGTCAAGGCTATGGTTTTCTCAGTTGCAATGTATGGCTGTGAAAGTTGGACCATAAGGAAGGCTGTGTGCCAAAGAATTGAGGCCTTTGAACTGTGGTGCTGGAGAAGACCCTGTGAGTCTCTTGGACTGCAAAGTGATCAAACCGGTCAGTCCTAGAGGAGATCAACCCTGACTGTCTTTAGAAGACCGGGTCCTGAAGATGAAACTCAAATACTTTGGCCACCTAATGAGAAGGAAGAACTCACCTAATGCTGGAAATGATTGAGGGCAAAAGAAGAAAGGGACAACAGAGAATGAGGTGGCTGGATCGAGTCACTGAAGCAGTTGGCATGAGATTAAATGGACTCCGGGGATGGTAGAGGACAGAAAAGCCTGGAGGAACGTTGTCCATGGGATCATGATGGATCGGACATGACTTCATGACTAACAACAATGACTATATAACATATTATTGTTGGAGAGCTTATTAGTTTTTTGCTATTTTGTGTATGATAACGTGAGAGTTTAAAATTCTCACAAGATATTTTGGGGTAATTAGGATTATTGTCAGTCTTTATTGTGGCCATTAACTCTGTTTGAACGTGGTTTTATGACTAAGTATAGAGAGTTCAAGAAAAATGAATTTTGAACAAATTTCAGAGAACAAAGGAAAATAAAATACTATAATGCAAAAGAGGATCTATAATACGTTGACATCACATGAGGTTTGTGATGTTTTTCCTCTTTGTGGAGCTGGGGTGGGCATGCCCTGTGTGTGACGCATCCGGCCCATGAGCCACCAGTTTGACTCCCCTGTTCTACACAGTATATTTCAAGAACATAAAACTATACCATGCAATGATTATATTGGGTCTGCAACCTTAAACACTCAAAGAACCATTTGGACCCAGTTCCCATAGAAAAGAAAACCACAAAGGGAGCCACAAAACCTGGGTTGGCGTGACCTACTTGATGTCACTCACTCCCACTCAGTCACATGACCCTTAGCCACACCTAACGAGCCGGTCATTAGGGCAGAAAACTGGTTGTTAAAAAATACCGGGAGCCACAAAACCCTTTTCATATATAAAATAATGTCAAATTATGTCCCCCTCTGTCTCCCTCTCTTTGTATATATCTCTCCCCCTTCCTCTCTCTCTCCCTGCCTGTATCTCTCTCTCCCCTCTCTCTGTATCTTTCTCTCCCTCTCCCTCATTCTCTCTCTCTCTCTCAGATTTGTAGGTCGCCCTTCTCTCTTTTTCACCCACCAACCCCAGTCACCGAGTCTTGCTAGCTCTTCCTTCCCACATACTATTTGCGCCCTGGCCTCTCTGCAGGAAACTCCTCGCATTTACCTGCCACAACGCCGGCCGTCAATGCCTGTCCCCACTTGCATGGTTAGAAAAGAGGGGAGGGCGGCAGCGTTTCTGCCTTTTTTACATTGCATACTTCCTGAAAGCACCTCCACGAGTCTTTTCCCTTTTCAGGACTAATTTCCTCACAAGAGCCAAAGACTTGGGGGATTCTGCACTGCGGCTTTAGCGCCTCTGCCCCAGCAAGCTTGCCTTGGGAGCATTTGGCCCCCCCTTTGGCTGAATTCAGCAGGATGAGTGTCAGGGCTTGTTCCACTGCAGGAAAAAATATAGAGTGCTGGGTGCTCCTTGGACGCTTGGGGAGATGTACTAAATTTCACTGTTGCGCAGGCTATGAGGCACTCTTGCAGCATCTTGCGCAGTACAGCAAAAATTAGTGTGTTTCCCCTCCTCCTAGGATCCATTACGACACGGAGCCACAATGCCAACCTGCCCCACTTGCCCCTTACAACAAGACGAGTGCGGCAGGCCCAGAGTGAATCTCTTCTCAGGTCAGTGACTGGAGGGTAGGGGCAACAGGCAGGGCCAGACAGGCGAGGAGTGGCTGGGTGGGGGAGCGAGTATTTTTTCTTCTCAGGCCAGGTGAGGAGTGACTGGGAGGGGAGGAGCAATGGGTGGGGCTAGCCAGTGGTGAGATCAACTGCTGAAAAACTTAACTACCGGTGGTGCGATGGGGAGTCACAGGAGAGGGGTGAAAGAGCCGGGAGATGCAGGTTGCAGACACCCAGATTATATCATTCTAAGAAAAATTGCAACAATAACAGTGCAAAATTGTGCAACATTTCTAGACACTGTAGTTGATTTAGTGTCTAAAAAACAGAAAACAAGGTTTTCAGCTTTTCCCATTATTTTTATTATCATTTCCAGATCCAAATGAGAGCAATAAGTTTCTCAGATTTTCAAATGAAGCATATTTTATTGGGTCATATTTTTATAAAATCTGTTGGCTATTTTGAGGAATGCGGTACCTTGGGATTTCCTTTTTTAAACCAGTTAACCTGTTTTCCTTGTGTCAATTCTACTGCACACTAAAGACTATAGGTAACAGGATTCCCACTTCAAGCAGGTGCGAGGATGGGTTAAGTGGGTTTCATTCAAAAAATATATAGGTGGCACTTTTCTGTACATTGTTGTGTGTACAAGTCATGAAACATATGTAAATACTTCTATAGATATAATGAACGTTAAATCTACATTATTTTTTTATACTTGTTCACTGCATTCATCCTGTAGTCTTATGCAAATGTCACACTTTTTGGTTCCATATATTAAGCCAAAAAGACAAGCCCTTTTTCTAATACAGGTAGTCCTCAACTTATAATCATTTGTATAGTGACCATTCTGTTTAGTGACTGTTTTTCATACTTACAATTGTTGCAGCATCCCCATGGTCACACGATCAAAATTTGGATGCTTGGCAGCTGATTCATATTTATGACAGTTGCAGTATCCTAAGGTCATGTGATCACCTTTGGTGACATGCTGAAAATCAGACTCAGTGGAAAAGCCAGATTCACTTTAACAAACATTTTACTAATTAATAATAATTACAGTGATTCACTTAACAACTGCAGCAGGAAAGGTTGTAAAATAGGGCAAAACTTACTTAACAGCTATGTCGCTTACAAGAAGCAAGCAACAGAAGTTTTCGATTCAATTGTGGTTGTAAGTCGAGGAGGATCAGTATTAAAAATAAACATAGGAAGATATTTACAAGAAGCTGGACAGGCAGGGAGGTGGCCTTGTAAATCTTATCCTATCATTTATCCCAGTTCAGAAGTGAAATGTGCATTTTTTATTACAGCAGCAACAGCAATGGAGCAACCTATATATGCAATCATTTTGGTCAGTCGAAAGAGCTTTTCATCAATATTAAATTGGAAATGTTTGTTCAGTATTAAGCAAGACTACTTCCTAATATTATGGAAAAATGGAAACCTTGATTATCCCAAGCTATAATGAAGTCAACGTGTATGAGGTCAATGTATGAGGCCATCTAATGATAATCATTATATATGCAAAATTGTATCTTGGAATTTAACAGGAGTAAAAGGGAAAGAACATTAATTTGAAGTGCACCTGGAGGCTCCAACTGGTCCAGAATGCGGCTGCGCGGGTTGTTATGGGAGCACTCTGCTACTCCCATGTTACACCTCTCCTGCGCGAGCTGCACTGGCTACCAGTGGTCCTCCGGGTGCGCTTCAAGGTGCTGGTGCTTACCTTTAAAGCCCTACATGGCTTAGGCCCGGGGTACTTGCAGGACCACCTTCTGCCGATTGCATCCTCCCATCGTCCAGTACTTTCTCACAGAGTCGGCCCCCTCAGGGTGCTGTCAACCAAACAGTGTCGACTGGTGGCCCCTAGGGGGAGGGCGTTCTCTGTGGGTGCACTGACCCTCTGGAACGAGCTGCCAACTGAGCTTTGAACAGCTCCCAACCTCCGCTCCGTCCGTCGCAACCTGAAGACGTGGCTGTTGTATCAAATTGGCTGAGCTGACCTGGGTTTTAATTTGTTTTTAGACGCCTTATATATTTATAGATGTTTATTATTGGTTTTAATTGTTGATTTGTAACTGTTTATTATATGTTTTTATTGTTGTGAGCCGCCCTGAGTCCTTCGGGAGAAGGGCGGCATACAAGTTTTATTTATTTATTAATAAATAAATAAATAACATTAAGGTACACTCTTTGGAATATAGGCTGTAGCTAGCATACCATTCTCCTTGACAGGGGGGCCAACAGTCAGGAAAGGGTTATTCCTAGTCTTCCAAAACAGGATTGGGTCTGCAAACTGATAGGCTCCTCCTCTTCCTCCTGCCTTCAGCTTTTCAGACTCAGTCGACGTGTTTGGATACTTTTTGGCTGAGCTGGCCAACCTTTTCTGATTGCTGACCCTTTCTGGTTTTAATTCCAGCTGAAGATAATTTTTTTTTCTATTTCAGCTGAAGGCTGCCTTGCCAGACCTTCTGGAGGACTCCCAGTTGCTGGCTGAGCCTCTTTTCCAGCATGGAGGGCTCAGGCTCGAGCCCGCTGATGCCCACCTTTGGTGGATGACCAGCAGGCTCTCCCACACATCTGGTTGAGAGCCTGCTTTCCAGCGCGAACGGGTCCGGCTGGAGCCCACTGAAGGCTGCTTCGTGAAGGCTTTCCTTCACAGCAGCAGGCCTCCTGGGTGTCCCTGGGCTTCGCCCAAATGCCAGACCTTCCTCTGCATTGGAGGATTGAGCAGAGGCTTCTCCCCTCTGCTCCGGTGGTAGCTTCAGCCCTCCAGAGCTCTCAGCAGCAGCGCAGCAAGTCGACAGCCTGCGAAGAGGCTTGGAATGGCTTGGCCTTTACAGAGGCGACAATTTTAATGAGGAAGCCTGCAGGACCCTGTGGACGCCGGTAAGGTCCTCCCTGCTCATGAGGGCTCAGCGTGTCTATTTTAAGACATTTCCTGCCTGCCTGGGTAGTTTGTGGGTCCTGGGGACATGGGAGCTTTCGCAGCAGCTCCATCCACCATTTTGAGGCCTCCTTTGTGGCATTTTAGAGGACTAAGATGGCCACTGCTCCCCCTGCCCGGGATTTAAAGAAGGCAGCTCAGGCCTCTGATCCAATGACTGAGGAGACTACAGGGCCTTCAAAGAGGGATAAGCCCTCTAGGCTTCAACCTTCTGCTCATGCAAAGCCCTCCAGGTCTGCTGAGAAGGTAGTCTTGAGGAGACATCATGCGATGGAAAAGACTATTCAAAAAGCCATTAAGGTGGCTTCCAGATCTGTGGGGGCTTCTCCTGCTGTCATGGTTCCAGAGCAGTCTGATACAGGGCAGCTTGCCCTTCCTACTCAGTCTCCCACTGATCCCACTCAGGCCTGGTCTCCTGATAGGGATACCTCAGTTTCCTCCAGGCAGGAAGGGGTGGCTGCTATGCTTTTTGGGGACCTTTCCCCCCCCACCACCTCAGGCCCAACCTGCCTCCATGCCCACCAAATTCCATGATTCTCTTGTGCTAGGGCAGGAATCTACACCTCCAGCTGACAGGCCTCCTTTGGCCTTGCCTTCTCAGGAACAACCATTAGCTGCCCAATCTCAGGCTTTGGCCACCCAGCTTCCCCAAGGTCTTGCTACCCTGATTCAGGAGACTATTGAGCGTGGCATCTCGGCTGAGATGCAACACAGAACTAGTTCTTGGGTCTCCAACCTCTGGGGCGCAGGGGGACCATCAGTCATCCCACATATCATCTGGTTTGCATCAATCCCCAGTGCAAGGTTATGCCAGTCCTTCCCATAGCCAGGATTCTCTGGAACGGGAGGGGGAGCATGAGCAGGAAATGTCTGAGGACAAAGACCTGCTCCCAGACCAACCATCTTTCATAGGCCTATTCAAGCCTCACCTGTTTCGCTCCTTGCTCCACAAGGCTAAGATGACTACCCAGCTGGGAGTCACTAAGTTTGCTCCTGGGGCTGGGGAGGGGATTCCTGGTCCCTCACACTCTCTATTTGAAGAACCTACTGTGGTGACTGATGAAGTGCCTGGCCCTAAACTTTTTAGGGATGTGATTAACAGGCAGTGGTCTGCTCCGGTATCGGGTCCCATCCCAACCATCCCAGACAGACGCATATATAACATCGAATCTGATTTTTCCTCCATCTTGAAGGTTCCTGCTGTAGACCCTCCAGTGCTGGCCGTCTCCTCCTCGATGCCTACTGATCCCCCCGAGGAGTGTCTTCTTTCATAGGACAGGAAGTTGGAGCTCTCCCTCCATGGGCCCCACCAGGCTGCCTCCTGGGCCATTAAGGCCTCGTCTTCGGCCTCCTTCTTCAACCGGGCCTGCCTTATGTGGCTCTGGGAGTTGCAGGAGCGCCTTCCAGTCTCCGATGTCAGGTCACACCAGGACTTTAACAAGATGGCCGCTGCACTGGAGTATTCAGCAGATGCCACCTTGAACGCCTCCTGTTTCTTGGCCAAGGCTATCGGCACTACTGTGACTTTGCACCGCCTCCTCTGGCTTCACCAGTGGCAGGCGGACGCCAAGAGTAAATGGAGCTTCGTGTCTTCTCCTTATGCGGGTGGCTTATTATTTGGAGCCCCCTAGAGCCGTTCTTGGTCGAGTCAAAGGATAAATGGAAGTCGTTGCCTCCTCTGTCCCGGCGGAGTGAACCCCATCCCTCTTCTTCTAATCAGCCCTTTCAGGGTTCGGAGGCCACCTATTCCGGAATGCAGGGACCCTGTTATTTCTCTTCCCAGCAGGGGAGGGCCCAGGATAGGCAGGGAGCTCCCTCCAACAGGGGCTTCTTCAGGTGCCCTGGTAGGAGAAGCAGGGGTTGCCCATTTAGACGCTCCCGTTGACTGCGTGCCTGAGTCTCCCATTGGGGGCCGCCTGGCTCTTTTCTCCGGCCAGTGGGAGGCCACCACCTCGGACGCTTGGGTAAGGGAGACGGTCAGGTTGGGCTCTCCCTGGAATTCCTCTCCACCCCTCCGACTCGGTTTCTCCAGTGCCCCCTCTCGAGGGACCGGTCAAAGAGGCTCCTGGTACATTTGGTGATAAAACATCTGCAAATTCGGGCTATAGAACCGGTTCCACAGGGGCAGCAAGAACAGGGCTTCCATTCTCGCCTGTTTGTGATCCAGAAATCGTCGGGTTGGAGAACAATTCTGAACCTCAAGTCTTTGAACTGTTGGATCCCCTACCGACGATTCAAGATGCAGTCCCTCCAGACCATCTTGGAGGGAATATGGGAAGGGGACTACCTCTCATCGATCGATCTGACAGAGGTTTATATGCACATCCCCATCCACCCGGCCTACAGGAAGTTCCTTCGCTTCTGCCATGTGGCCCACCATTACCAATACTGTGCTCTACCCTTTGGTCTCTCCTCAGCTCCCCGGGTGTTCACCAAATTGATGTCACTGCTGGCTGGCCACCTGCGGGTGATTCCGATAAGGGTCCAGGTTTACCTCGACAATCTCCTTATCCAATCCAGCTCCCAGAGGCTAGCGCACCAGGACCTGGGAATCACCCTCCAGGTCTTAGAAGCCCACGGATTTTCTGTTAACTGGGCCAAGAGCCAACTGATACCGGTGACCCGCATCCAACACCTGGGAGCGGTCATGGATTCCCATCAACTGAAGGTCTATCTCAGGAACGTCTGACCAGTCTGCGGTCCATGGTCAGGATGGTCAGGTCCAGGGGGGTTTGCCCCCTGAAGCTGCTCTCAGCTCCTGGGCAAAATGGTGTCATGCATCGGCATTGTGCCTTGGGCACGACTCCACTGCAGGCCCCTGCAGTGGGTCCTTCTTCCGCACCAACAGTCTCAGGATCCCCCCTCCCCACGAGGTCCTCCAGTCCCTCCGTTGGCGGCTCTCTCCATCTCTCACAAAGGGCAGGGACTTCAAGATCCGTCACCTCATGATTTTGACAACGGATGCAAGTCTTCGGGGTTGGGGAGCCCATCTGGACTCAGACATGGCACAGGGCCAGTGGACACCAGAGGATCTGACCCACGGGATCAATTGGCTGGAGCTTCGGGCAATTCACCTGGCCCTCAGGGTATTCCGGGACAAACTTCACGACCAACATGTCCTCATCAGGACAGACAATGTGGCCACAAAGGCCCATGTAAACTGCCTCGGCAGGACCCCCTCTCGCTCCCTCATGGTGGAGGCCGAGCTGCTGGGCCACTGGGCAGAGACGCATCTGAGGTCCATTCGGGCCTCTCACATTTCTGGGGTGGCGAACGTGCAGGTGAAATGGCTCAGCCGAGCCAGTGGACCACGGGGAGTGGCACCTGCACCCAGATCTGTTCTGGCAGGTCGCGAACCACTTCGGCTCTCCAGTGGTCGACATCTTTGCCACCCAGACCAACCGTCAGACATGGTGCTTTTACACCAGATTCTTGGAACCAGGGGCCGAAGGTGTGGACGCTCTTCATTGCAAGAAGAGCATTGCCTGTTGTACGCCTTTCACCCGCTTCCCGATAGCACAGGTGTTTCGGAAGCTGCTGGACGAGAGGGCGGAGGTCATCCTCATCGCGCCCCATTGGCCCCGCCATCCCTGGTTTGCAGACCTCCAAGCTCTGTCGATAGCTCCTCCATGGCGACTGCCCCCAGACAGAGTGTCGCTCAGCCAGGGGTCACTGGTCCATCCGGATCCGGGGTGGCTCCAACTGACCGCCTGGCGCTTGAGCGGCACATCCTGAGAGGTAAGGGCGTTCCCCTGAAGGTCATTGCTACCCTACAGGCTACCCGTCGACCATCCACGACCAGGATCTACGGCTCCACCTGGACTTCGTTCCATTGCTGGTGCATGTCCAAATCCATCACCTCCACATCTGCCTCCACGATCCGGGTCCTTGAATTCCTGCAGGATAGTGTGGATAAGGGTTTGTCACCCAACACCCTACAGAGGCAGGTAGCTGCGCTTGCTACTATTCTTTCTTGTGGGGCTAAGGACTCCCTGTCCCGGGATCCCCTGATCAGGCAATTGTTTAGAGGGGTCTCTAATATTTGCCCTCCCACCCATGACCGCTACCCCACATGGGACCTGCCTCAGGTGCTTTCTGCCCTTACTCGGGGCCCCTTTGAACCTCTGAGGGAGGTGGGCGTCAGGTTCCTTTCGTATAAGGTTGCCTTTTTGGTGGCGATTACATTGGCCCACCGTATTTCAGAGCTGGCATGTCCCTTTCCTGACTGTTGGCCCCCCTGTCAAGGAGAATGGACATTGGCCTACCTGAGTGTCTGTTCTCTTGCCAGGTGGGGACAACAGTCAGCCCCGCCCTTTCCCGGTCCTTGGGGGGGAGCTGGTGATGTGTTCTTTGTCTTACAGCTCAGCCTACCAGTCTGCAACGTCTCCTTCATCCGAAAGCTGAAGGCAGGAGGAAGAGGAGGAGCCTATCAGTTTGCAGACCCAGTCCTGTTTTAGAAGACTAGGAATAACCCTTTCCTGACTGTTGGCCCCAACTGGCAAGAGAATGGACACTCAGGTAGGCCAATATCCATTCTATTGTCCCCCACACTTGCAGTGTTTTTCATGTTGGCCATATATAGCCATAATATCCTATTAATAGTGCATTTAAGTGTGAGCCTGTCTTACATGGAACTCTATACGTTGTAAAGTTTACAGGTAAGTGCTTTTTGCACTCTTTTTGTTTAGTATTTAGCATGGAAGAGATAGTTGTTGCCTATTTACAATAATCTGCACAGATAATCAGTATCCTGGTTATCATAAATTTGATGACTTGACTGAAGAACAGAAGAAAACTGAAGAGTAATCACAAGGATTCAGCTTTGAACATGGTAGCATTCAGAAGATTTCAAGAAAGATTCCTCTTGAAATGTAAAAAGTTGATTTCTTAATCTCAACATGAATTATGTTGGTACATTTCAGGTTATTTTCTAGTAAAAATAAAATTGGTTTGCTATTAAATGGAATATTTACTCAGAATAAGAACAGAATCTAATCATCTGGCTGTTTATCATATGTACTATTTACACTGTAGCTTTATTTTTGCTTAAAAATAATAACATTTTTTCTGTTTTTATATTATTTACACAAAATAAGTAACATGGTTTTGGTTAATGATATCCATATTTATAAAAACCACTAAACAAAGCAGGAATAACTTGTTAAAAACATATATGATTGAGGTACACATGAACATAGCTTACATGAGCAAAAGGTAAATATTTATTAAGGAGAGAAAAAGTAGTTGCTTTCTATGCAGAGCTTGAAACTCAGCACATTAAGATGCTTATGCAGTGGTGGAAACCCTGAAATGACAGTGTACTCATTGGTATGTTTCTTGGTGCTCACCAAACCCTAGCTTGCTAAATGTTGTTTGTAGATAGTTTTCAACTCTTTTCCAAATGAAATTATCCTGCTGCAAAGTAAACCACCAGCCTCAAGCCAAACTTGCATTTTAACTATGCTTTATGACTCCAGAGATGGAATTAGAAAATAGGAATAGGTGGCTGCAATAATAATGCCCACATAACTCCCAAAATCTAAGTGTGCCAATTGACCCAAATAATGTTGGAAATCTTTGCAAAAGGGAAAAAAAGGTTCCCTATACACTTAAGTGGATGATCAGATTGTTTGTATGCATGTAACACTTTTAATGATTTTCTTGTTCTTAGATATAGAGGTAAGTCCATACTGTGGTGTTAAATGTAATGTGTAATTTTTAGCAAATCAGAACTTCTGACTGGAAAATGAAATAGTAGCAGACTCAATTCATTGTTACTTGTTTCATTGTCCCTTCATTAAGAAAAGTAAATTATGGTAGGCATGGGTGAGATTTCTCTACATAGTGTGAATCCAATCCAAGAATTTAAAGCACATTTCCCTATATTAGATTTAATAAGTCAAAAAAGTGTCTAGATTTATGGCTTAGCCACTTTGAAAAAATGTAAACTTTCTTTTTTGCTCTCTGGAAGGAATGTAATCTCTAAATTATCCAGAAATTTTGGTGCACCAAATAGTATCCAAAAAGTTAATTTCTCAAAGTACATTGATGCAAACAATACACTCATTCTCTAAATATTAAATTATCAGTGTCCTCCAGAAAATTCAGCACAACTCTATGAAAGGTTTCTTTCTAACCGTCTTTATGTTAGTGTTTGTACATAGACATCACTTCCATTGAAACTACAGGTACTAGTAAAACGTCTGTTTGCAGAGGCATGCAGAAACAACCAGGGAAAACCTTCAGAGCAGCTGTATTGAGTCTTCCAGAAGACATGACTACTTTAGCACTTTAAGAATGCTAAAGGTTTCTTTGCTTATGGCTGCTTTGCTAAGCTGCTTCAATACATTTTTTGTTTCAATGTAAATTTTACTTCTATCAACTTTTCCGTGCACATTAAAATAAGAACTAAGGAGATTAATACAGGTAAATTGGCCGTTATTTATTTTTTTAAGTTGTCTTTTTTAATGTAACTCTGATTTAGTTTATTCTATATTGTCTTTAGCATGCTGCCTGAACACTTTTCTGAACGAACAACAGATCTGTTTACAATATTAAGCTAGCTTAAGATATCAAGTAAAATGTCTGTATTTCTAATTTGCCATTATAATAAACCCTTTTCATATACAAAAAGTAAATATATTTAAACACTTTAAATGATTGAAGTGCAGTGACTACTAATTATTTAAAGTACAGCGTGTCAAAACAATGAGAATTTTAGAACTTTTCTGTTTTCAACCCGCCCCACTTTTTTCCCCCCTTTAAAATTGAATTATGATGTCTATTACTGGTTTCAGGATCAGGAATAGTTAAATATGATTTGAAGTGCAGTGAATGCATGTTTGATAAAAGTTGTGAGAAGACTGATATATTTAAATTAAGCTGTATTATTTTGAAATGTATAATTGTAGTTTTGTAAAAAGTTTAAAACTTTTCCATAGTGAGTAAATCATATAAAACAATATTTGGAAGCCAACTTTATAGAGCTATGAGTACCTTGAGAAGACTGCAAAATACCGGTATATACAAGAAATTAACCAATATAAACTCAGTATTGTATATTTGTTTTTTTTTTAAATCAGTGCTATTCCATATAGCAGTACATATTTGTAGTTGTATTTGCATTGTATAAATGATGTTCATTTTACTCAAAGATTAAAGAGGATATTGAAATTTGCTAATCTATCAGGAATCTGGTGTAATAAGAGGCTGTTCTAATTTTAGAATAGTTTTAAAGCTACATTAAAAAACTAAAATAAGTTCTAAGAATACAGCATTTAAGCTGCTGCCTCCCCTATTTATACAAGTATCAGAATAATTTCTGCTGAGTAAAAAGATTAAAGTTGGTTGGTTGCAGGGACAATTCTGAGTGGAAAACACTTTATTTTGTAAAAGATGCACTGATTCCCTTCCTTCCTGTTGCAGCATTTAATATTGCTACAGTTTGCTACCACAAGGAGCTACATTGTTGTAGATGCAGATCCATTTTGGTTATAAGCATGGTCATAAAAGTCCTGACTATTATATCCCTATTATTACTCTTAAGAGCACATTTTTATCATGTGTTTTATTACATTTGTGTCTCATCCTTGTTTCAAAGATCTCAAATTGGTATCTTCAATAAATTGGTGTGGTTGGGAAATATCACACTACTTTATCAATTTTTAACCTTTTGAACCATGTAATAATTCCTTCTGTGATCTAGAAAACATAAGTGTGTTCTTATGGGAACTGTCAAATCTTATCATCAGATTAACTGATACCTGGCAATCTTGAACAAATGTTAACTATGGTATATTCAGTATGAAGTCATATGTTATTAATCAGATAAGGTAAATGGATGATCTATTAGAGTGATTCCTGAAATGGGCACAATCATATTTTAAGTAGGAGTTCTCTAATTTTATATTCAGAAGAATGGAAATATTTAAAGCACAGTGCATGCTTCTAAATAAAAGATGATTTAGTCCAAATTGTATTTGAAAGTGAGTATTTTCCATTATCACCTCTCCTGATACAGGTAGTCTTTATCTTATAACCACAACTGGGACCAGAATTTCCATTGTTGTGGTCATAAAGTGCCATGTCACATGATTGTATTGCTTAAAGATGACAATACCAGCACTCCCCATTACTATCATTAAGCAAACTCTATTAATTGTTAGCCAAGGGACCCATACAAGCCAAGGCAAACCATTTGGGGCTTTGGCCCTCCCAGCTGAAGCCTGAGTAAGGTAAAGGAGTGCCGCTAACACCCCTACTTGCGCCACTGCAGCTTCAGCTTCTTGACATCTTGCAGCCCTGGAACAGCAAAAAGGCCCTGAACCACAGTGTAAAGCCCAGATACAACCTGGCCCAGCAGTGCAGTGCAAAGGGGCTTCTTGGTGTGCTACAGCTCTGAGGCTGCAAAATGGCCCTGAGCCGTAGCACAAAGTTAGGCTGGAGCATGGTGCAAAGTCACAGCTGCCCTAATTGTCCTTATCACCTTTCACTCCAAGGCCCCTGTTGCCCTGTCACCCTGATCTTCGCAAGGCAACTGCTGGCCATGTGGCTATCTTTACCTCGGTCTTGCAGAGAAACCTCTGTACAACATGAGGAAGAGAGCAGTGGTGAAATCCAATTTTTTTTACTACTGGTTCTGTGGGCTTGGCTTGGTGGGTGTGGTGTGGCTTGGTGGGCATGGCAGGGGAAGGATACTGCAAAATCTCCATTCCCTCCCCACTCCTGGGGGAAGGATATTGAAAAATCTCCATTCCCACCCCGCTCTGGGGCTAGCCAGAGATGGTATTTTCCTGTTCTCTGAACTACTCAAAATTTCCACTGCTGGTTCTCCAAACTGCTCAAAATTTCTGCTACTGGTTCTCCAGAACCTGTCAGAATCTGCTGGATTTCACCACTGGCTTCTTCCCTTATATATTCAGTCAAACCATTCTGATCTCAGATTCCTGATTTCTGGGAAGTTTCCATTCTGCAACACAGACAAAAACCATATTGGGGCTAACTTAATTAATCTAAAACCAATCAAAATGTTTCACATTTCTCATTAAAATAATTGTCTTTATTAACCCACACTGCTTCATCACTAGGGCTATTAATTCTTAACAGATGAAATTTTCCAAACCTGACATCCACAGTTTTATTACACTCATGGTCAAACACTTCAAAGGCTTCGGTGATCTTCTTTTGGATTTCTGCTACTGCAGTTTCTATAAAGCAAGGAATTAAAAACCAATCATAGTATACTTTTTGTCAAAATTAGCAGTAAACTGTTCATTAGAAGCCACATAGCAAACTTGAGCTTTCCAGAGTTAGCTTAGTTGATAGTTGTTGGTTAGTTGTTATATCTCAGGGGCTGCCACAAAGAAAAGGGAGTCAAAGTATTCTCTAAAGCACCTGAGGGCAGAACAAGAAGAGCCTTAGTGGCGCAATTAGCTAATGCCCTGGCTAAGTGTCTCCACTTACTTCCAGCTGCCTGCAATTAATGTCACCAGGCTCAAGGTTTACTCAGCTTTCCATCCTTTCAAGGTAGGTAAACTGAGGACCCAGATTGTTGGGGGCAATAAACTGACTTTGTAAAAATGCTGCTTGGGGGGGCAAAAG
>JANHFM010007740.1:27771-43333 GCA_032468115.1 Grayia smithii | reverse complement strand
ACTATTAACATCTTAGACTAAGCCAAATCCAAAACAATTTGAGAATTCCTGGAACTAGCATTCAGAGAAATCAGCCATCAACAGACACCTATAGATAAACCACATTTACATATCAATTAAAAGAGACAATTTAAAAACTTAAGAAGGAAACAAAAAGATTACAACAAATCCCCCACCCCTACCCTCCCGCAGCAGCCCACATTCAGGGATAAGCACAAGATAAGCTATCAGGCAGAAAATATTCAGAGTACCACCAAGAAAGAAACCACATCCTCACCAAAGCTTGGCAGGGCAACCTACTGCATATAAACAGGCAGCAAACTACATACTTACTCGCATTGTGATATTACCTAGTTTAAGGTCATAAAATATCTACAATCAAACAATCAAATTATGAGAGCACTAAGAACTCCAAAATTAAATAAGTTTCAAATGAAATGTAAACTAAACAAAGAAATGACTTATATCCAGAACACATTTTTATCGATAAAAAAAACCTTTTTAAGTTTTAAAAGTTTTAAGAGGTCATATTAATCCCTAGGGTTTATGAAGCCTTCAAAGCCCTCGCTGTCTATAATTGCCAAGAAAATGGTATTTCTTTCTCTGATATTATCCTTTCAAAGTAATCTTGTAAGATAGATTTGGCTCAGTGAGAGTCACCAGGTCTAAGTCATCTGGGAGCTTCTGTAGCAGAAAATAGGACTAGAAATTTGAAGGCTTTTCTCACAATGATGAAAACACTGTCATAAGCCCCATCATTTGGAGATGCACATGTGGTATCATAATGTATGTACAGAAAAGATGGAACTTGTTTGCAATGATATACAATCCTGCTTTATTAGCCCCCTTGAAACCACACCTGAACATCTCTGTATAAAGTCTCCCTACACCTAGTCCAACACATTTACCTTTACATTATATTTGTTCTTTTGATTTAGGCTTTTTAATTATTTAATCACTGTCTTTAATATTTTTCAGTCATGCTTTTCCATTGTAGTTTAGACAGAGGTTATTGAATAGCAAACACAATCTAGTGGTGATGGATGGGGCAACCCAACTGGTAGGAGAAGCTTAGTTAAACTCAGTTTTTTGACAGTGCTTTTATCTGTTTGCCTTGCTTGCACTTATTTTAATTTTTGTAAACCACCTTTACAAAAGATGACACAAAGATGACGCACTGATTTACAAGCACTGATTATGTTACCTAGTTTCAGTAATTAAACATCTACAAGAAAAAAACAAGTTTAGAGAGCACCAAGGACCCCTTAAACCACTCCTTAAACCTGTAATGGAATAGTTAATGGCACACAGACCCTCTGACACAGAAAAAATGAAGCCATCTTGCAGATCGCCCACAAATCTGAAGGAACAAGCTGGCTAGCTGTGAAGAAAAGGCTATTAGCTGTAGTTCAACATCTGTAAGGGCAATGGTTGAGGATTTAAGAAACTGGAATGTATTTTATCAGAGATGCAGCCTACCTTTATTTATTTTAAAAAGTATTTTGAAAAGTTCAATTTTTAGTACTGGTGTAAAATAAACAATTCTAAGTAAATTCTGCTGAGATCTCTCTGCCAGATTTTCAGACTTTTTAGAGAAAAGTACCAGGGACAAAAGTTGTTTTTCTGTTTTTCTTCTCCGACATAAATGGCATCTTTCTGAATAAAATTTTCTTCTACCTGAGATACGAATATTTTAAGGGACCTAATCCGTTTGAGGTGGGGGATGAAAACATTTCAAACAAAGTATGATTTGATTTGTAGCAAAAGCCAAGAATGGGGTCAAATACCTAGAGGGTTTTTGGTCTTATTGGTCAAGCGACTTTGTCCTCTGCTCAGAATTTATGAAGATGCTGAGGTCCTGCCAAAAAATCAAGTTGGCAATCTCCATGCAGAGTTTTAAATGTGAAAAGTATTTATTGACAGAAGAGCTTAGTTGTTGCCAGTTCTGCTGAAAGCTGTTTAAAAAAATGTAGTCAGAGAACAAACTGGCAGATTTCCAATCTAAACTGCAAAGAAAGAAGGTTGTGGGGGGGGGAGGAGAGAGAATGGTGCTTGTTCATTTACCCAAAAGAGCAGCAATGCAGACTTTTCTTGAAATATTAATTCCCTGAACAGAAGGAGGAAAGTTGTAATGAGCCTATAAAATAATTTCTATCTGTTGGTTTTGTTTGTACAATATGCTAAATATCCTAACTGGAGTTTGGTTTGTTTGTTTGTTACTTCTTTATTATGTAAATTATATCCCTATACATATTGTCTATATATATTGTCTCTCTATTCAGCAAATAAATCTCCCTACAGAGTACTGGGATAACACAAAAATAGGCCTTTCCCAGCATACCAGCCAACAGGTACTGGTATTTCTCCCAAACGCTCTCTGCTGATCTAAGTAGATAGGCAGGTTACTAATAGGAGAAACAGCCCCACAGATAGTCAAGCTCTAAGCTACGTATGGTTTTAAAGGTCAATATGAACACTCTGAATTGTGTCCAGTATGCCACTGGACATTTGTGCAGATGTTTCAACGTGATAACCACGTGATGCCTGTAAAATTCACTGGTCAGAGAAGCAACTGCAGCTTCCAGACACAAGACAAGTTGTAATTATGGTGTGGATAAACTCTGACTAGTTCAGTAGGGATTGTAGTTGGGATACTAGCTGCAATGTACACACATGCTCCTTGCAAAAGCTAGATATGCAAGTACAGGTAGTCCTCAACTTACAACCACAATTGAGCCCAAGATTTCTATTGTTAAGTGAGACATTTTTTAAGTGAGTTTTGCCCCATTTTATGACCTTTCTTGCCTCAGTTGTTAAGTGAATCACTGCAGTTGATAAATTAGTAACTCAGTTGTTAAGTGAATCTGGCTCCTCTATTGACTTTGCATGTCAGAAGATCACAAAAGATGATCAAATATGAACCAGTTGCTGAGCATCTGAATTTTGATCACATGATCCTGGGGATGTTGCAAAGATTGTCACTGTGAAAAATGGTCATAAGTCACTTCTCTCAGTGCTGTTGTAACTTTGAATGGTCACTAAATGAACTGTTGTAAGTCGAGGACTATTCCAAACAGCAAACCTGATCTTTCTGTGGAAACAACATTCCTTATAGAGCAGGATCAATTAAATCCCAACTCCAACCTTTTTCTTGTTAACAGCAGCCCATCTTGTCGGAATTCAATCTCAGCTGCTTCTCTCATTCAGCTCATTATATGTGTTTAGCACTGTTCAAGGTCGCTGATTGTTCCCCTGAATTAGAAACAACAGAGTAGTAAAGCTACGTGTCATCTGTGTAGTGATGGCACCCAGTTCTAATGATCTGGAGGCCATAAGTATTTTCGTTTTGGTATTACAAAGCAGAGAAAACAAGACAGAGCTCTGAGGGAGATCATAGGTTAGGAGGCTTCTGGTTAGGAAATGGAGAGCAGAAGACATTATGGCTGAAAACAGCAGCTGGACATTGGATCTAGAACACTGAAATTGCTCTAGAGAAAGAAGAAAATTTTGAGATTGTCCATCAGCACTCTGGACAGATGCTTTTTATGAAGTAGATAGCAGGAGATGAGGTTTTTGCTGTCAATTTGCAAACAACTAGAAGTTATGGGACTTCACTGAACTTATAGCCATCAACATAGTCTTTATGGACTCAAAGTTCAAACTTCACTTCTTAATTACTTTGGATTTTTTACTGCTTTTAAAAAATGGGGAACCTTCAGAACTGCAAGTTTTATTTTATGCATTGGATACATTTTTCTTCAATCCATGAAAATTACCAGTTTAAGGTTTTGTGAATATACCGCAAAAGGATGATTAAAGTATTGATTTTAGAAAGTTTTAAATGGATTAAGATTCAGGACTTGAATCAAGACTTTGAAATTAATTGCAAGAATCCTTC
The DNA here is from genome assembly GCA_032468115.1 of Grayia smithii. Classification (NCBI taxonomy): domain Eukaryota; kingdom Metazoa; phylum Chordata; class Lepidosauria; order Squamata; family Grayiidae; genus Grayia; species Grayia smithii. Next base: position 39,435 of record JANHFM010007740.1, on the reverse strand, counting down.
CCGTGGGAAACTCTCTATGTTTGTATCTGAACTGATAAGATGACTTTGAAGGTTAATCTCTAGAGGGCACCAGAAGGAAATGAATGCAATGGTGGATCTGTTGAGAGAGATTTATGACAACACTGCCCTCTTCTTCCAAATCACCCTAAAAATGTGAAGATTCACATTGGTGGAAGTGGGCATTGGCATCAGTCAATTTGGTTCAGGGCAGGGGTGAAATGTACTTACCTTTCCTACCGGTTTGCTGATGAGCGCGTGCCACCCTTGCACGCTTGCTTCACTCATGGGCATGCCATCATCTGAGCATGCACAAAGCCTTCTGTGCATGTGCAGATGGTCAAAACTGGGACGTTATGACATCCCGGTTTGGGGGGAACAGAGCCTCCCACTGCCGTCGCTACTGGTTCTCCGAACTACCTGCTGCCATCTTTACCGGATCCCATGAGCCGGATAGAGCTGGTAGCATTTCATTCCTGGCTCAAGGTCACCATAAACTCTTGAGTTGAAACTGGTCCCAACTACTCAAACTTTGCAGACTGTCAGAGGGACATTTTTCTCACTGAGATGAAGTTCCTCTAGATCCCTACCCTGTTAAGGTCAAGGACTAGGCCCAATAACTCTCATATACGATGGTATATAAAAAAAGTTTATTGTATTTAATAGAAGTCTGCATGGTATTAATGATGCTCTGCTTGTATTGCAGGTACATACAAAAAGCCCAGAATGAACCTATGCACAGGTTCTTATACAGAGTGGGAGGAGCATAGTACAAAAGGTAAGTCACATGTTGTTCATACAGTTAACTCTTTATTCACCAGCACACATTAGTTAGGTATTTTACTCTAACATGCCCAGCCATGTTTTAAAAGGTTTAATTTTCAATATAGTATGCTAAATCAGATCCTTAGTATGGATATTCATATTTCCTTCTGATGAGGCTTTTCTGTCAAATTCTCAGACTCCAGGGATAGAAACTGAAATTTTATGTTTTGCTTCCCAAGCATACGGCTCATTGTTTTGAGTAAAATTTTCTTCAATGTAACTCATGAGATGCTTTAGGAGAGCAAATGTTTGAAATGATGCATGATTTGATCCCTAACAAAAGCCAACAAGCAAGGCAAAATACATAGAGGTTTTTTAAATTAAATCTAGGCCTTACTGCATCAGATGAATTTCTCCTACGGCCAGAGTTGATAAAGATGCAGAAGCTGGCAGAAAAAACTAAGTTGGCAACCTCAGGGCAGAATTTAAAATGTGAAAGGCATTTATTGACAGAAATGCTTAATTGATGCCAGTACCATGCAAAGCTATTTAAAAATGCAATAAGAGAACAAAATGCCCAGCTTCCTATCTAAACTGCAGTGGACAAGATTTTAGGGGGAGGAGGGGAAGCAATACTTGTTCTAGTGAAACAAGCCCTGTGTTTTTTACAAATTTCAGTCCATTGATCAGAAGGAATGTAAAACAGTGTAATGAGAGTTATAAAAACTTTTCTTTACACTGGCTGCTCGTATAACGGATAAATCCTAAACTGAGTTACCAAACGTAATTGCTGTGTTAACACTATATGCTGTATTAAGCAAAATGTATTACAAATTACTGAGATAGTACATGCCAACACATGGCTATGTTTCCCATAATACATTGAATTAAAAACCACCCAACATATTTTTAGCCTAGTCTAGGGTGTTGTGTGAATGTCGAAGCAATTTTTGCAATTGAAAAACCTTTTGTGGTATATGGCTTTGTATATAACAGCTGCCAGGATACTATATGATTTTTACTGGAAATTACACATAATTGTTTCTTTAGAGGAATGAGAGATTAAGGTGGAAAAGTATGCATTAATGTCAAAAATAACTGTATTTTTTAGAAAATCTGATATTGAACTCAATTTAACCAGGAAACAGTTAACAGAAACTGACTGTCCATCCATCTATCTATCTTTCTTTCTTTCTATCTATCTATCTATCTATCTATCTATCTATCTATCCATCCATCCATCCATCCATCCATCCATCCATCATCTCTAGTTGGGTGGCTTTGGGACAGTCACTCTCTTTCAGCCCACGTTACCATACAGGTTTATTGTTGTTGGAAAAATTATGAGTGAAAGGAGTATTAACTATTGCCATCTTGAGTTACTTATAAAGTAATTTTTTTAAAATATAAAGGAATCACTGTAGATTTTACTCTGCTAGTCACTGCTATCTACAGAGGGAGGTGCTCACCTCCGTTGCAAGGCAATTGAGCCAGTGCTTTCTATAGACATTTCATGGTCATGTGGCCAGCATGAAGTCAGGGAGCACTGTTACCTTACCACCGAAATGGTACCTATTTATCTACTTGCATTTACATGCTTTCAAACTTTTAGGTTAGCAGGAGCTGGGGAGAGGATGGGAGCTCACCCTGTCAACATGGTGTTCAAGTCTCAAACCTGGGCTGCCAGCTTTCTAGCACCTGAGGCCAGCGTCTTAACCACTGAGCCAGTGTGCCACTTATAAAGTAATAAAGGCAGGATAAATATTTATGGTAATAAGTAAATAGTAATTCTGTACACGGATTTGCATCATATCTGAAAAGTGAGTTATTCGTAAAGAAAGGTTTTAAAACATTGTATCTTGCATATTTTGTTATAACAAAAATTCTTCTTAAATTTGACAGATAATTTTTATTAATTAACTATTCTGATTGTAATTCTTAACATATTAGTTTTTGATATTTGTCATTGAATCGATTCCAGTAGCAGTTATGAACGCGTTTTTATATAGTATTAATCTAAAGTGATTTTGAACATTCTTGCTCAGTTTCACGTGGCTTTTTAGTTTTATTTCTTCTTTCTTGCCTTTTTTCTTAGTTGCTTTTTAAAAGATATATTAAAATAAAACAAAATAATAAAAAGGGAAGAAAAGCTGAGTAAAGATGGTGTCATAGACTTCTTTTGGTAATGTTTGAATCCCAGGTTCTTACCCAGGGGTGGCTTCTACTTACCTTTACTACCAGTTCTCTTCATGCATGCACTTTGCATGTGATCGGTGCGCATGCGCACACCAAATGCACACTCCACACATGCGCACTAAACTTTTTTTGGGGGGAAACCTCAAAACAAGTGCTCTGTGCATGCACAGAAAACCTACGGGCATGCGGGTGGGCCCAACTCCCTGCCGCAGAGAACCGGTTCGGTGATGTCACACCGTCACCGCTACCGGATCGCACAAACTGGGCCAAACCGGGAACAACCCACCATTGTTCTTACCCCATATGGAAGGTACACTGTAGTTCTAGCATGCTTATAAAAACCAAACTGCAAATGTTTCATGATTAATCCCCTCTTTGGATCTATTAGAACAGCAAGTATATAACACCTCTGAATTTTTTGCAAGTTTTAGGATCCTATTCCAATCTATTCAAAATACTGTAGGGATCTTTGCAGCTTTAAAAGCGAGCAGGCATATTTGGTTATTAATAGATAAGTGGTTACATTTTGATGCCTCATCACATGAGAAAATGATGCTGTGGAATAACCCAAATTTGAAAATAGCAAGGAAGATTATTTTACTGGAAAGTTTGGGCTAAAAAGGGATTGACATTTTCAGTCACTTAATTTCTAATGGTTATTTTAAAGCTTTCAGAGATGAACTGTTGAGTTTGACTTACCTATAATACTGGGGCGAACCGGTAATGATAAAAACTACCCGTTCGGGCGAACTGGTAGTAAAAAACAGCTATTGGTTCAGTCGAGTCGGTAGTTAAAAAAAGCTACCAGTTCGGGCAGACTGGTAGTTAGCTACTGGTTTGTTCAAACCAGTAGTTAAAAAAGCTACCGGTTTGTCTGAACTGGTATTTCCGACAATCAGCTGTGCCGCACAGTTTAGCTTCGCTAAAAAGCAGAAAATCCTGTTTTCTAGCAAAGCTAAATCGCACAGCACAGCTGCTTCCCCCCTTGCTGTTCTACTTACCTAGTGAAGTCTTCTTTTTCCGCACGAAGTGCATGTTTGGTGCACACTACGCATGCATGCACAGCATGTTTTTGGTGTGCGCTATGCATGCACACATGCAGCGTGCATTTGGCACACACCGCGTATGCATGGGCAGCGAACCGATGGCGATCCAAGGAGGATTTCACCATTGCTATAATATCTGTTTGGCAATATACAGAACTGAGACATGCATTAATTAAACAGTAGGTGTTAGGCACAAGGAACCAGAGAATTCAAAAACACTGTGAATATACTCTATGCAACCTATATACAGGTATTCCTCGACTTATGACCACAATTGAGCCCAAAATTTCTGTTGCTAAGCGAGACAGTTGTTAAATGTTAACTTTGCCCCATTTTACGACTTTTCTTGCCACAATTGTTAAGTAAATCACTGCAGTTAACTTAGTAACACAGTTGTTAAGTGAATCTGGCTTTCCCATTGACTCTGCTTGTCAGAATGTCACAAAAGGGGCATCACATGACTCCAGGACACTGCAACCGTCACAAATATGAGTCAGTTGCCAAAGTGTATGAATTTTGATCATGTGACCATGGGGATGCTTGCAATGGTCATAAATGTGAAAAACAGTCATAAAGACACTTTTTTCAGTGCCGTTGTAACTTCGAATCGTTGAACTTTGAACACTGAATGAACGGTTATAAGTTGAGGACTACTTGTACAAGAATGTGATCTACTAATGAACAAGGCGAATTGATGCCAGATAAAAATCATGGGCCTTCAAAGAAGACTACACTTAGATCTCTTTTGAGGGCATGGGAACTCCAGACTGATGATGTGTTTGACTCCATCCTCAGGCTCAGTCTGGTCATCACCTACAGTATGGTCTTGATACCAGTGGTGGGTTTCAAAAATTTTTACTACCAGTTCTATGGGTGTGGCTTGGTAGGTGTGGCTTGGTGGGCACAGCAGGGGAAGGTTACTGCAAAATCCCCATTTCTTCCCGATCAGCTGGAACTTGGGAGGCAGAGAATAGGTGGGGCTGGGGCCATTCAGAGGTGGTATTTACCGGTTCTCCGAACTACTCAAAATTTCCACTACTGGTTCTCCAGAACTGGTCAGAACCTGCTGAAACTCACCTCTGGACTGCGTGCCATCAAAGTTTATTTAAATTCTACACAAAACAATCCAACCATTAACTAACCATTCACCTTAATTAATACAAATTTTTCAAAGAATTTATATCCCATCCACGATTATATTGTATCAGTTTCTCTTCCATTAATTTGTGTTCAGTTTAATTTCACACATAGATGGATAAATGTTACCTTGCTTCCAGAATAGTTGCTATGACAGCCATCCTGACTAATGTCAGACAACACCACTGGTGTCAGTGTCATCCACAGAGCTGATAATCACATTACCAGGATGGCTTTTCTTCCACCTTAACAACTCATTTTAAGTCTCTGATAAACTATTGCAACTGGTTCAGTTATAAGATTTTAGGATGCGTAAATATAAAGAGGCTGCCAAAAAATCTATAATAGATGCTACAGAAGTTTCCCATGTCTAAAAGACCAGAAATTTTTTTATGACAACAAAAAAATAAAATAAAAGGAGGAACGAGTACAGTTATAATCAAACCAATTTCAAAATGTTTCTAAAGTTGCTAAAGATGTTTCCCCAACCTAAGTAATGCATTCAGGATGATAAAAAGCAGATTTGAATTCTAGTATACATTAGGCTTATTACTGAAATATGCAACTAATATCCTTTATGGTATTAAATCACAAATAAAAAGCTGGAAAACAACACAATCTAAAAGTTTGTGAGTATGTGACAATCAGTTAATTATAGGATGACTTCTTGATTAACGGTTTTGGAGTATAATCTACCATACTTGCAGATTCACATATTTTTTCCCCTAGTCTAGAGCTTCAGTGAGAAAGGAGGACTTGAATTATAGTCCATTGTCTGTCTGTCTGTCTGTCTGTCTGTCTGTCTGTCTGTCTGTCTGTCTGTCTGTCTGTCTGTCTGTCTGTCTGTCTGTCAGGCTGTCAGGCTGTTGAGCTGTTGGGCTGTCTAGGACTAGAACCATTTCAGCCAGTGCTGGGAGAGAGAAGGCTAGAGGAAAACCAGTTTTTTAGACAGTAAAGCTTCATCAAATACTTTAGGATTGCCATAGAACACACTGAGGAAAAGCACATTGACCCTCCTGACTGTACCTTTGGAGGGTTGTGCTTCTTAGCCTGAAAGGTCTTCAGCCTATTAAGAGGAATGTTCTCCCACATCACTGGCATTGAATAGTTTAAGTCTAATTAATCAGCATCAGGGCATCTCTTTATTTCAGCAAAATGAATCAGGTTTGGTTGTCTCCAAGGCAAGAATTGATACATCAAAGTGAATCGAAAATTTGCATTGTTATAACATGCCCAGTATGTTCTATATGAAGGAGACCAAGCTAGAAAAAGCATATTGAATTGTTTGGTGCTATTACATTATATTTAAAATAGATTTCATAGTTTCTATGAAAATATCTTCCCATTGCATAAGGGTGCTCAGAAAATGTACTATGTGTACCAGAGTTTATGTTATTTGTTTGTTGCTTCTTATTACTGGCTCAATTTAGGTCATTATAGGGATATATTTTATCCTGCATATGGGGCATGCTGATAAAATGACTAGTGCTTTCTAAAAGCTTTTATTAATTGGTTCCACCTCTGCCCTTCCATATTTAGGATATGCAATAATTGTTTTCTAAATTTAAATTTGATAATATGGAGAACATCTTGTCCTATTCATCCACATATGCTGCTGCCAAATGCATTTCTGGGAGAAAATGTTCTCCACATTTCCTTTAAAAAAACCATGATTCATTCTTTTATGTTTATCTGTTCCGAGACTCCTTTTTTTTTTATGCAGAGTTATAAAGTATCTATTGCATCACTTTTCATTTTGGACCATCCTCACCCCCTACAGAATTGATAACCTTTGCCTAATTAGAGCTGTCAAAAGCAGTGACACATGTGACATTAGCAATCTTGCAGCATGCATTAGCCCACTGTGAATAAATGATCCAAATAATATCTATGCAATAATGAGATCTCAGCATTGTGTTGTCTTTTTTTAATGTAGTGGGTATGTAGGCTTGAACAGTGACCCCTCTATTAATTTGAAATAAAAGGCACAGAAAAAACACTGCATGCTATAAAAGACTGTCCTGGAGACTAAATAAAGAAGCTTGCCATATCATCATCTTGTCCATTGCTAAACCAGATATGCTTTAAACCCAAACCACAATTTCTCCATCACAATCTGCACATTGCAGACACTTGCAGTATGCGATCATCTATGTTTGCAAGCATTGAGTTCAAAGAGAATACCCACAAGTCTCAGCTAGGCAATAACTAAGCATAGAGAAAGCCAGTCATTCAACGCTCAGTCTTTCTACAAACTAACCAAACACTGATTCCATTGCTCTGTTGCTTCTGTTTTGCAAAGATAAGAAAATATATTTCACTTTCCCTACCCTCCCTCACATTCATATGTCCATTAAAAATGTGCAAAACTGTCCAGTTATTAAATATTCCTTCTACTTATTTCCAGGATTTAGTCCTGAAAACTACTGAACTATTCCCAGAATAGTGTGATTGGAAGGAAATTTGGCATGGTCCAGAATGGGAATGGAATTTTATAGAATTCTCCTGAATATCATATTTCTAAATATTAAGTCATACATATCATAATTACAACTCAGGTCTTTTCTTGTATCTGGGGAAATTTATAGACTTGCAGATTCTTCTCAATCACTGGAAGGCCCTGTTCACAGTCACTCATCTTAAAAAGAGTTAGGAAGCTATATTTGGTACAAAATGTGGCAGCCTAAAAAATGATGGGCATATCCTCATATCTTTATATAATGACTACTATTCTGAGAGCTGCATTGGTTATCAGTTAGCTTTCAGTATAGTGGTTTATTTATTTAATAAGACATACATTTGCCAGGGACAGCTACATTGCTAGGTTACAGACTAGTTCTGACAGCCTAATTTCTAGTTTGTTTGGTTTTGTGCTTGTGAATTTATCCACAGTGCACCACAGTGGCAAAGTAGCTTGTACCACCTGACTATCACTGTTTGGGCTGGTGACTGCTTCTGGCGCCTCTTCCAATTATCTTGCCTCATGTCCAGACAGATCAAGTGCCAGTTCCCATTCTCCTCATGCAGCTAGCCTTTGCCACCAGAAAATGGTCGTCACTTATGAAACCCACCTTGGCTTTTTATGGGATTATTAGTGTGACTGCCTCCTTCCATATTAACCTGCACATTCTACCAGAATGAATGGAGTCAATTTCCTTCAGTCTCATCTATAAGAGTTTGTGATCTGATGCAACCTTGGAAACAGGCATTTTTAGCCATTGTCCCATACTTTGGAATGTCCTGTTAGCATAATTTTAATACATCCAATACCACAGGTATCAGCATGATCTTTTTGCAGTAGATTTAGGTATCTGAATCATAAATTAATATAATAAGGCAGGAGGGAAAGAACCAATTTGTTCCATGTTTCTATACTCATGAGAGAATGGTAAATACCAAATAATATAAAACATAGAAAAAAAGTATGTGATACACATTAAATAATGAAAATTGATTCAATGAATACATAAATGAATGACTATGAATAGGAAGCCACCCTGAATCACCTTGTGGGGGAGATGAGTGGCATAAAAGATAAATAAATAAATAAATAAATAAATAAATAAATAAATAAATAAATAAATAAATAAAGTAAGTAAGTAAGTAAGCAAGCAAGCAAGCAAGCAAGCAAGCAAGCAAGCAAGCAAGCAAGCAACCCAATAAGTGTAGTCCTATTCTAGTTGATTAAAATGATTGTACAGGACATTCTCTTTTCACTTCCTATTTAAGGGTAATGATGCCTCTCCATCATTCTATTTGGTAATAAAATTTTCTTGATGAGAAAATTTTGGTCAGTTTTGTTTATTTTGAGATAAAATTTTGACTACTCAAAGTTTTCATAGGCATCATGCTGATTCAAATATTGTTATTATATTTTGTCAAAGTCTGCATTTGAAGCATGAAGATAATTTCCTAAATTAAATGATCAGAATAGATTTTGAAGAATAAAAATGTATTTCTTCATGACGTAGCTTTTCCTCCTTTTGATGACAGAATGTCTCACTATTCAACTTCCTCAGTTTCATATGCATTTGCAGAAATGTATGTACCCATAATGTAATGTAATAAGGTGATACGGATAGATATAAAGGTAGAGGTAGGATAGATAGATAGATAGATAGATAGATAGATAGATAGATAGATAGATAGATAGATAGATAGATAGATATTCTATTAACATACATATTCTCTTCATTACTGCAGGTCTTGCTTAATCATTATGGTCATGAATATTAAAATTCTGGGAATAGGTCAGAAAAGTCATGCACTAATTCAATCTACCTTGGATTTTTCTCTTGCTTGTCTTCCATTTAAAAACAAATATTAAGAAGAATCCTAAAGCTGAACAAGTATTATTTTTGGTTTAATAAATTTGTAATATTTTAGCAATATCAGATTGATTGATTGATTGATTGATTGATTGATTAGATTTATATGCCGCCCTTCTCCCGAAGGACTCAGGGCGGCTTACAGCAATAAAAAATACATCCAATAAATACTAATCCTTCAACATCTTAAGGTACAGAAAAACAAATATAAAACAGTGTGTTAATTAGTTAAAAAATCACTGGAGAAATTAGGAAACAAACATGGGCAAATGGGATATATATACACATGTTAAAAAGTGATCTTACTTATGTGTCATAAGCAGTATATTTGTATGACCAAACATTAATACAAGTCCTGTTTTCTGTAAAACAAAAGGAATACATACCCAGATCTATTTTCTTCACAGCACAAAAACTGACCTTTAAACTACCTTGACAAATAGCAGCTGACTTGAAAATTACAGTCATTAGCAAGATATCTCAAGAGTAGACTATTGTAAAAAAAAAATGATACTAAGAGACAGATGTTAACAATTTTCAACCCCAGAAGACAGCTACATTTAAACCATACATTTTTAGACTTGTAAAGTGATTCTATTGAAATGCAGTCTAAAATATAAATGAGCGTGCATTTCTTTTCTCCTCCTTCTGCCTTTTACTTTGGAAGAATGAATTAGATGGGCAAAGTAGTGGAAGTATTTCACTACAGAGATTAATCAGGTTCAGAGCGAGGGAGAGAGGGAGAGCAAGGGAGGGAGAGAGGGAAGAAAGGAGGGAGGGGCAGAGAGGGAGAGAGAATATGAAAAATACTGGAATCTCTCAATTCTAGACAAAAAAGATTCTAAATTGAAAGTGTTCTGTAGCTTACTAGAAAAAAAACATATTATCACCTGCTTTCTAATTACTTAGCATTTTGTATAACTAGAAAGATACAAGTAGTTATTTTTAAGATGACTACAAATACAGGTTATTTTAGGCAATCATTTTCTAAAAATGTGGTCAGCAAAATTATAGAACTTTTTTCATTGTTTATATTAAAATAAGTTTAACAAACAAGTTATAATCAAGTAATTAAACTAACATAAATCCAAGATACATAGAGAAAAAATATATACGTTAAAGAATTCCAGAGGTTGCAAAAGAAAATCTACTACAATGTAAGTAAAGAGGTGATGTATATGTGAAATTTACTATCAATGTAAACTGTTACCATATTATAGTTTATTGTTGTTGGCATAAATCATTAAATCTATTCAAATTTGCTAGAATTGTGGTTCAAGTCAGTGATGTCGTTATTTTAACTGTATCTCATGGTTTTTCCCTAATGTGGCAATTAAAGAGTTAATCCACATCTCATTTGTTACATTAGATTATTCCAGTGCTGGCCAATCATTATTTTAGCTGCTAAAACTAAATACATAATATATTTCTTACCTTTAAGCTTCAGGTTTGGTCCTGTGAATGTAGTAAACCTTGAGAGCATCAAATTCTTTGTTTAATAATGGCACCTATTTCTCCAAAAAATTTTTGCCAAAAGGGCACAGCTTTATAACATAACCACCACAAATAAAAGAATGGACCCTTCTTTTTATCTATCTATCTATCTATCTATCTATCTATCTATCTATCTATCTATCTATCTATCATCTATCATCATCTATATCTTTTTTTTATTTATCTGACATTATAGAACTAAACTGAAGCAGTAGGCGTGAGCTTAAATGGACTCCAAGGATGGTAGAGGACAGGAAGGCCTGGAGTAATGTTGTCCATGGGGTCGTGATGGATCAGACATGATTTCGCAACTAATAGCAAATGCAGGAGAATTGGCATTGATGATTGGAGAGCTTGGCTCCTTGGCAAATCTCACTGATGTGCCAGGCTAGCCAGCACACTTTAAAACATCTTGGTCTCTTCTGAGATTCCTGCTTCAGTTCACAGATCTACTTAAATTGGATGCTTTCAGCTCTTCATTGAATTAAAATACACTTTTGAAGTTTTGTACAGCCTTCATTTATATTCATGAGAAATTATTCTAACACTTCAAGTCATCTGGAGAATCAGAGTAAGATACATAGCATTTGTAATTTAAGACTATTGATATCTAAAATCTTTTAAGAAGGAGGGAGGGAGGGAGGGAGGGAGGGAGGAAGGAAGGAAGGAAGGAAGGAAGGAAGGAAGGAAGGAAGGAAGGA
>JANHFM010007739.1:24503-39931 GCA_032468115.1 Grayia smithii | reverse complement strand
CCAGTTCTCCAAACTGCTCAAAATTTCCACTACCGGTTCTCCAGAACCTGTCAGAACCTGCTGGATTTCACCCCTGAGAAATACATAGGAGGGTGGGAGATGTGAAAAATGGTGAAAATAGCGTGGAGAAACTCACAGGCTGGCAACATGATATACACTGGCATCATGCCTTTTACTCTAAAAAGAGTTGGGATTGTGAAAACAATGCCATGGGATTGTACATGGGAACAGTTGAAATCTCATGTGTACATTAAAGTAATTTGGTATAGTCAAAATTGGATAATATTTAGCAATTTTCTGACATTTCAGGCATGTTTTGCTCTGTCTTTTCAGCACCCAAGATCATGCAAGATCACAGATTGATGCCTACAGCCAGAAAAGTTTGCTGATTCTAGGACTCAGTGAAACCCTGAAGAGAAAGTACTTCACAGTATATGTCTGCTGCAGCTCTGGCACTTTAAAAAAAAATTTTTTTTTAATGTTCTTTATTTCACCTTTTCATCACCCCACTTCCAGCACGCAAAGGCGGAAATGAGAGGAATGCAGCAACTCTCGGCCACCAGCATGGCTAAGCCTGCAAGCACCTTCTTTAGTGCCTGCAAAGTTCACCTTACCTGACTGTTTTTCTAACAAGGTTCTGGCATGCTACGAATCACCACCACCCTCTAGAATTAGCTTTGGTGGTAGGACCGGTCATGTGGCTGAAAAACTTCCTGCTGTGCTGTTATAAAATACATATGGTCAAGAGTTGCAAGCCTAAAATTTCTCTAGAAATCCTGAAGAAAAGCCAAAATCAAAGTAAACTCCACTCTTCTGCTCACAACAGAATACCTTATGCCACCAGGCTTGACATTTTGGGCTTAGACAACTAAGAACTACACCGCCTTTGGTCTGGCCTAAGTGTAGTACACAAAATTATCTGCTACAACATCCTACCTGTCAATGACTACTTCAGCTTCAACCGCAATAATACATAAGCAAACAAGATACAAATTTAAGGTAAACTGCTCCAAACTCGATTGCAGAAAATATGACTTCAGCAACAGAGTGGTCAGCGCCTGGAATGCACTACCTGACTCTGTGGTTACTTCCCAAAACCCCCATAATTTTAACCTTAAGACTATCTACTGTTGACCGCACCCCATTCATAAGAGGTCCATAAGGGGCGTGCATAAACGCAGCAATGTGCCTACCATCCCTGTCCTACTGTCCCCATTTATTCATATCCTTATACTGTATTTATAATCATGTCTGTACTTATATTTGTAATTTTATAGGTGTTTGACAAACAAACAAACAAGGATTGTAAATCTTACCCTAGAGATTAGAGGACTGCTGAGAAGCATCAGCCTCATTTGCCTTCTAGTAAAGCAATGCTTTGTGGCTAGTCATAGCCAATTTGTGGCAATGCTCAGCATGCTTTTAAAATGCAAAAGATGAAAGGTGAATGTATTCACTTAATCCGTCTGGAGCCTTCAAGGAGATGAAGGCTGCTTGTGTAGATTCACATCCCTTGCATATGAAAGGCAACAAAATACCAGTTGAAGCGGGTAGAGCAGCCCTCACAGCCTCCTTGTACTCTATAATTTTCATATACCAGAGAAGGGCTGAGGGAAATTACATTTAGACTTACAGGTCACTTCAGTCTTACCTACCCTTAGTTGTAATTACAGGTAAGTAGGCCACATGTCATGTGGCAAATCTAGGCACAGTTTGGATCATACATTGTGCTAAGCCACAGCTGTTTATTTTTGGCTTACTGGGATGCCAAAATATCAATGATGAAGCCATGGCTTGTGTTGATATTAACAATAGTTCTAAATTAAGATTTGTGACTGGCTTATTGATTTCAGTTGTGGCTTAACAAGAAATATAGATAGGAACACTAGGCTTGTTTGTGATTTCTTATTCCAAAAACCAAGGCTAAACAGAAAAACTCAGAAGATTTCTGTGCTGATTGATGGAACTAAACAGACATTGTATGGCAACTTGGATTCTGTCACTACAATTAGGGCTGGTATGCAGATAATAGTGTACAAAATACTAGAGTGCAAACTGGAGTTCCTAATAAATTGAATTAAATTTACATTGTACATTTGATTCCAGCTACCAATAATAGTAACAGTTTCCCTTAATAGTATTTGTGCTGCTTCTCTTGCAAACTTATTCGACTCATTCAACATTAATACTAAATTCTACTGTTTGATTATTCACGCGTGTATACTAAGAATCTTGATTTTCTTTTTCTAACAGGGTGAACAATTGTAGTTGCTACAGCTGAATTATATAATAGCTATGTCTTTTCCTTGGGAATTGAATATTAAAGACTAGGGTTGGCAACAGTGCTGTCTTTCTTTTGCAAACTGATCTGTCATTGACCCCCTTTTTCACCTTTTTCATATTCTGATTGGGCAAGATTAGGGCCATTCCTTACTTGGGCCTGATAAAGAAAGCCAGAATGGATTAAAACCTATCTATTGCCATCCTCTAAACTCTATTCTGCATCTCTAAAAGGAAAGCTAAACTTTGGGTCTGTAAGAATGGATTCCAATCCAAAGTACACATCTTGGGTTTGAAAGGCAGTAGAGTGATTTGATTAGAGCTTGCAAAAGACTGCAGTTCCTTCTCTGGCTCCATCATCGCTGACCATGAAACCGCAGCCATGGCTGCTTTAATGTACTGTGGCTGAACTTATCACCAACAGGTCAAAGGGGATGCAATTTACTTGGGCTTTGATGCATTCGATACAGTTGGGAGGAGGGGATGGGAGACAGTGGGGGAGAAGAGGTGCAGGGAAAGGACTTTGCCTGTTTACATTAGAACTGGATTCGTGTGAAGTTGACCGAGCCAGCTTCAACCAGAGAGAGAGAGAGAGAGACAGACAGACAGTCAGAGAGAGAGAGAGAGGGAGATTTAAGTGGTAATCTAAATCATGAAAGGGTTCTGGCGAGAAAAAGAAAGGGGTCTGTTTGCTTAGACTGGAGCTGATTCTGGAGGAGTCAGGCTGAGTGTTTGTCGGCAGAGGCCCTTTTATCTCCATTTCTCTGCATTGTTTGCCTTCTTTGGAATTGACTCACTGACGGACTCTTCCTGGAGTGTCCGAACCTGCCACCTCTCCCTTGGGATAAATCCCAAAAGCCAATTTGGAGAGCTTGCCAGGAGAAACTCCATAACCAAAGAGCTTGCTCATTATTTGCTGTGGCATTCTAGTTCACCCTAATCAATGTATGTTATAGATTTTGTTTTTGCTTTTTTTTGGGGGGGGGGGTAATACGATAGCTTGGCTATTTAGGCTTGTAGGTTGCCTTATTTTGAGAATTCCAGAAGGATTGTGCTATATGCAATGGCTCTTACTCATCTCTCCTTTGTTTGACAAAAGCTGCGACAGGTTACAAAATAAGGGCGAGGGAACTCAAGGAAGAGTTCAGTCACCAACTCATGAAAATATAGGAAGATCAGTCAGGAGTATGGCTCAGATAGGCAGGATCATGACCAAAAAAAGAGGGCAAAAGTGGTTAACAATAGATCTGCATAAAGCACAGATTTGGAAATAATCATTACAACTAAAGGAGAAATACAGTGTAACTCACAATAATGGAGATTAGATTGACCATTATCATAGATTGATTCTCTCCCTCTCTCTTTCTCTCTCTCTCTCCCCCCCCCCCTCTCTTTCTCTCTCATATGAACTTGGGGGGACAATTCTGGCCTTCAGAAAGAGTGTTAAGAATTGGCAGAGGGGACCAAAGAGAGTTAGGCATCAATAAGAATGTTTGGTATTGTATTCAGTAACAGAGTTGGAAGGGACCTTGGAGGTCATCTAGTCCATCCCCCTGCTCATGCAGGAGACCTGTACTAGGGATTCAAACCTCTGAACTGCCGACCTTTCTGATTAACAAGCTCAGTGTCTTAGCCGCTGTGAGGGTATTCTCTCTACCTTTCTAAATTTTAATACTGTCACCCTACCTTTTAATTCTGTTTTTAACTTTGTTCTTATTTGTGCTTTTATATTCTGATGTGATTTTATTGTTAGCTACACAGAGTCACTAGAGGTGAGATGGGTGGTATAAAAAAATATGATGAATAAATGGATAAAATAATAAATACTGAGACAAGGATCATGGTGTGACTAATTGAAATACACCGTCTTTCATTCCATAGTGGACTTTGAAGAGGCAAAGGAGAAGGAAGGAGAAGGCCAGGAGGAAATTATGTCTGTTGAATCATCTCTATGTAATTCTTTGAATGAGACAAGACAACCACACAATATTCGCTGGAAATTTTCTTGAACTGGTAATCCTTAAATAGAGAATTGGCCTGACAGGGTGGGATGCAGATTCACTCTAGAACAGTGATGGTGAATCTTTCTGGTACTGAGTACCAAAAAGGGAGCACACGTGCGCAATTCGCTCGCTCGTCTGGGCTGCAACCTGGAAGAGGAGCTGCCAATGGTGCATGTGCACCCCTGAAAATGAACTTCTGGTTTCCAGCACATGCATGCAGCTAGTCTTCCGGGTTTCTGGTGCGCATGCATTTACGATGATCAGCTGGCCTATGCACATGGTCACACAGGAAAACGGAAGACCAGCTCTTCCAATTTCTGGCACTGCCGCATGCAAAAAGGCCAGCTGATCATCGCACGCATATGCGCGCCAGAAACCCAGAAGCAGAACGAGCGATGCCATGCGTGCCAAGCAACATGGCTCTGCATGCCGCTTCGGACACGCATGCCATAGATTTGCCATTACAGCTCTAAAAGTTAGTGCCAGCCACAAATCTCCTTAGCTGCTTGAAGGAAAAAGCTCAAGCACTCACCTGCCTCAAATTTTGGGTGTATTATACTAGGGATTTTCTGGTTTTTCTTTGAAAGAAAGAAAAAGAAAAACCAGAAAGTCCAGTTGCCTCTTGAAAAAGCACCTTTGGGACAACCATGACCTGGATGACTGAGAATCTTCATAAACATTATACTAGGGAACAATTAGTCCTTCTACAAGTGAGATTGCCAATTAAACTCTACCAAGCTTCTAGAAAATCTGCCCTGAATATGAGATTAGCCAAAGTCTCAAATATAGAGGAATTTTTATTATTTTCTCTATATTCACTTGAGTTTATTAGTTATTTATTAAATTTATATTTCTTTATTTATTAAATTTATATGTCACCTATCTCACTAACTATCAAGCAACTCTATGGTACCAAAATAGAATATTATGAAACAATACTATTACTTCAAACAGTTAGACTAAGGAACCAAATCATGGAACAAACAGGTTAAGATATATAAAAGTTGAATATTGTTTTTTCAACCAAACCTTAACAAATATTTTGAAGAAAGATGTTGGAATGATTTTACAAACTTTATCGAAGGGGGCGCGATAACCCCCTAGTCGTTATAAACTGTTATTTATGTTTAGTTTGGGTCGTCTTTCTTTTCTTTTTGTATGTCGTAGATTTGTCAATTTATGTATTTTCTTTTTTGTTCTGTATGTTGTAAATATTAAAGTTTTTTTTTTTTTAAAAGCAACTCTAGGTGGCATACAACATGATGTTATCAGATGAAATGTATTTTAGAGTAACCTAAAAGGCTGACATTTTTGTTTGGTCATATTTTAAACAAATTTGATTCAAGTTTTAAAAAATATACGTAAAGATGTTTGGAATAGGTACACACTTTTAAATCATTATTTTATACACTTACTTATGAGCAGCTATATTGAAAGTCAAAGCCATGCTTGTCATTTTTCAATCACAGGCAATTAAAATGAATTTTACAAAATAATTTCAAGTGCAAGGCTTTTCCTAGAATTTTTTTCCCCAAGATTTAGAAAGTTACTAGAATGCTCCTTGAAATCTTAGGTTTCCAAATTAAGTAAGAGCTTGATCTAGACCAAGGTTTCTCAGCCTTGGCAAGATGTATGGACATCAAAGGGGAATTTTTTGAAAGCCATACATCTTAAAGTTGTTAAGTTTGAGAAACATGGAACTCAGGTCAAAGGCTTATGCCAGGATGTGGCAAAGATGGATGACATCAGTCAAATGATGGCCCTTTGAAGCATATGGACCAGTAGTGGGTTGCTACCGGTTTATCTCAGATCAGGTGAACCGGTAGCGGCAGTGGCAGGAGGCTCCACCCACCTACCCAGATGCATCGCACGCACATGTGAGCAAGTGCCTACCCACGAGCGAACCAGTAGCAATGGGATTTGAAACCCACTACTGATATGGACACCTCTTCAATATTGTTGAAGGAACAAGAAGCAAAGCATAGGGCTCTTACACCTCACCTTACAAGAAGAAGCCTAGAAGAGACTTCCCTCTTCATCTTATGTTATTGAAAAGATGGCTCTTGTTCTTTCTCCTAGGTGAAGGACTCCATTTGAAGAGTGTTTATGGTGTAGAGTGGACTATATGGACTATAGAATAATTTGGGAGACACAATAGAGTGCCAGTGCTTAAGAAGAGATTAAAGAGAGGCAATTTGCAGCACTTTGTATGTCTGCTAGTGGAGAAAAAAAAATAATGATGTATATTATTACTTCAAACGGCTGGCTGGCAGTTGGAAACTCCTCAGGTCCATAGCCTAGCAGCTGAAGTACAAACTAAGTGAGACTCAGATCTCAGTCATTAACGTTTTAGTGTCTTTTGTAGCTTTTGGAGTTTGGTTTATATTGCAGTGATTTCCAGGAGAGTAGCTGTGTTAGCCCTTCCTCCCTTGCTTGTGCCACAGCAAGGCAACCTCTAAATTTCTGAACAGATGCATGAAGGAAATGGGAAAGACTCCTTT
Source organism: Grayia smithii (assembly GCA_032468115.1). Classification (NCBI taxonomy): domain Eukaryota; kingdom Metazoa; phylum Chordata; class Lepidosauria; order Squamata; family Grayiidae; genus Grayia; species Grayia smithii. The sequence goes on along the minus strand of JANHFM010007739.1, from coordinate 33,147 downwards.
GCATAAATGAACAAATTAACGTGCTTGTTTCATTCTTTTAAATGGATTACAAGAAAAAGAAAATACTTTAACCTTAATTCACAAAACAGAGCACCAGGTTAAAAACGGTTACTCTATTCTCAGCAGTTTCAGCAAATATCACACTTTAAAAGGGATACCATAATTCAACAACATCTCAAAGGCTACAAATTCTCCAGTTAGCCCTATTCCAGACAGAACCACTGTTGTGCAAGGATGTCATTATCAAATAAATTTTACTACTTATTTTAACAGGTTCATCCATTATTTACCCTGAGCCCAAGGAAATTTACATACCTGGTTTTACAATGCAATGTGATTCTCATGTTCTCTTTATAAACCTGCCTAATTTCATCCTTCCATAGGTTATTGTAAATAATTTCCTCATAAATGGTTATTTCTCCTTCGCTTCTCTAAAGAGGACACAGATTATTTTGTTCTATTATTCTGCTCATAATCTTTTAATATCAGGCTGTCTTCCTTTGTCTCTTGAGTTGGAAGATAAGGAGAAACTTGGCCTTTGAAGGTCTACAAAATGCAAGAAGCAGTGCGTTGGAGATGTTGCTGGACTCACTTATGATGCCTAACAAAAGAAGCTGCTAAGTGCCCTTGTTAAGAGTTAGAATCGTACAACATCTAGAAGATCAGCACCCCAAGATTATAAATGTGTGAATTGCTAAAGTGGATGGATGGATGGATGGATGGATGGATGGATGGATGGATGGTGAATATGTGTATATGTATGTATAAGGCTAAGATTCTGTGGGACTTCCAGATCCAGACAAAGAAGCAGGTGCTGGCAGATAAACTAGACAACATGGTAATAGACAAGGACCAGAAGATAGTAGTGGTGCCGGTAATATCAGGAAGAAGGAGTATTAGAAGTTGAAGAAATACCATGGCCTGAAGGAAGAACTTGAGAGGATCTGGAAAGGCCAAGGTGGTCCCAGTGGTAGTAGGAGCACTCAGGACTGTGACTCTTAAGCTCTGGAAGTGGTTCCAATAGACCCCAGGAATAACATCAGAGCTCTCTGTCCAGAAGACTGCAGTGCTAGGAATAGCTAAGACACTGCACAGAACCATCAAACTCCCAGAATTCTTGTACAGAAGCTGAGTTCAAGGAAGATACATATCACTCATAAGAGTGAGAAGCAGATATTTATATAGAAATACACATACACACACACACACAAACACACACAAACTCATTCTATATAAGCATCTGGTTCTCATCCCTATGGGTGATAGGGATGATCTTCTTCATACATACACATACGTATACCCACAAACACAAACCTATGCATGCAGAGAAAGGGAATAAAGTCTTTATATTGGAGCAGATATGTTAAGAGGATCTGTTCCACCAGGAAAGGCTAGAATAATGGCACTGAAATATTGGGGACCAAACGGAATTAAAACTGAGCCCTAAACGGGCATCAAATCAACGTGCATTAATAATATTCTCCACAGAAAACAGATTTCTCTATAAATTTTCCTGCATGCGGTGTTTTGCTTATGCCACTAATTTCTCATAGATGTCACTCCTGCCTTGCAGAAATGCTCCTTGGAGCGAGTCAGTTAAATGGGGTGAGTGCATTATAGTAATGGAGTAACTGTATAAAAACAATGAAATCCAATCTCTTTAAACTGATTTGATGTCTGCCTGAACCACAACATTTCCTGCTAATGGCTTCCTTCATTTTGTAACTATGATCTCCACCTGATCAGATTACAGCTGTTTTTAATTACAGACCTAATAGAATTTGTAGGCAGTGTCAGGCAGGCAGCGCATGCCCCTTGCTGGCAGGGGTGGAAGGTGGGGGCGGGATTCTAGTGGCTGGATTAAAACATACACAGCTCATCAGCACCAACTGTCACAACACTGAAAGAAAAGGATGATGACATTTTCAGCCACGTAGCCGACATGTTGCACTCTAGGATATCAGCATGTTTGCTTTTCTCCTGTTCTGAGCACTGAGCTAGAATGGCAAAAGAGGTGACAACCAATCTCAGATCTCTGCAAAAAAACTGTCTTCCAAACTCAGTTAGGCCCAACTTGTGGGCCTTCTAAAAGCACCTAGTTAGCCATTGTGGGAAATAGGTTGCTAAACAGGGTGGATCAGCCTTTCCCAGATGGTGGCCTCTGAATGTCTTGGATAACTCCACCAACATGGTCATAGGTAAAACGTAAAGGTTCCCCTCGCACATATCTGCTAGTTGTTCCCGATTCTAGGGGCTGGTGCTCATCTCCATTTCAAAGCCGAAGAGCCAGTGCTATCTGAAGACGTTTCCATGGTCATGTGGCCCTGGCATGACTAAACGCCAAAGGCACACGGAATGCCATTACCTTCCCACCAAAGGTGGTCCCTATTTTTCTACTTACATTTTTAACATGCTTTCCAGCTGCTAGGTTGGCAGAAGCTGGGACAAGTAACGGGAGCTCACCCCGTTACGCGGCACTAGGGATTCAAACCGCTGAACTGCTGACCTTTCGATAGACAAGCTCAGCATCTTAGCTGCTGAGCCACCGGGTCCCTTTTTCAAGTTGGAAAGACAAATCCTCCATGTAGGAAAGACAAATTCAAATGTTCGATCCTGAGAGATTTACAGACTTCTACTCCATCTTTGGGGCAAAAAACGAGAATGGAATCAACCTTGATTTCAGAAATACAAGAAATTTACAGTGCTTTGCAGTGCTTATATATGCAAATGAGGACTAATTATTCTCCAGTACCTAAGCTCAGCACGCTTTGTAAATTCCCAACCGAGTCCTCATTTTTAAGAAATAATGTAATTCTGATATAAAGCAATTTAACCAGAGGACATTGTATACTTGTGTTGAAGTAACTGCAAATTAAAAAAAAAGAAGGTAGTTTCTTTTTGCATATAAGGATTTTGTACAGATATGGATATTTTTTTTTTAAGACTTGTCCACTTTATATTGCAGAAAACAGTGCAATGGAGCATCTCGCTAGATGTTTTAGTCTGTGGGTGGACCTTTCTCATGTACAGTGGTGCTTTCCCAAGGATTAATCACTGTTCCAAGGAATTATTCCAATTCCACTTGGCAAAATGCCACTCATAAGCAAAGGTAAAAGATACAGGAGTCCCTGCAGACTTTACTCATTGCCGACTCTGGGGAGTGATGCTCATCTTCATTTTAAGGCCATTGAGTCAGCAGTATCCGAAGACATTTCATAGTCATGTGGCCAGCATGGTATCGCAGAGAGCTGTTACTTCCCACTAAAGTGGTACCTATTTATCTATTTGCATTTGCATGCTTTCGAACTGCTAGGCTGGCAGGAGCTGAGGCGAGGATTGGAGCTCACCCAGTCGCATGGAGCTTGAGTCTCGAACGTGGGCTGCCGGCTTTCCAGCCTACAAGCCCAGCATCTTAACTGCTGAGCCACCGCACCGTCCTACTCGTAAGCAAACATCCTGTAAAAGTTGGGTCGAAAACTAAGACAGACTTCATCAGGCAATTTCCAGTCAATACACCAAGCCGTAACTCATTGAATGCATAGCTTCACCCGTGTGAAAACAGGTGTGGTTGCTATACTGGCGCTCTTAATACAGTCATCAATTGTAGTGTCTTTTTAAAAAAGAGCTAGAATGATCATTAAATGCAACAGGAGATAGTTGAGGCCATACCCATTAATAGCAACTTTATTGTTATACTGGCACAAATTAAGGATACAGATTGCATTTCCCCCTAATTTGACAGTACTGAAGGTTATATACTCTATAGACCAACGTCTGATTTGAATTTTCTTACTATTATCTTGATAAATATGCCCTGTGTATTATACTGAACCCTCACTGTATGTCACTTGAGTCCCCATATGCAAAATATAACTTTCTTGGTTTAATTTCTTTCCTTTTTTTTTTAAAAGAATGGTGCTTTATAACTCCAAATACATGCATGAAGAAATTCTGGGTTGGGGGGGGAATCTGACAGAACTCTGACAAATATGAAAAAAAAAAAAGAGGAGAAAGTGGAATCTGACAGACAAGAAAATGAAACGTTATTTTTTTAAAAAAAATATATACCACAGCCTTAGTAACACTTGCAGATGGAAAGGAGGATTAGAGATTATATGGCTTTTGGGCGGAAATATGAAGACAGAAGAGCAGGAGAGAAAAATCAGAAGACAAGGGAGGAGGGGGAGGGGAGAGATGTACAACCACATGGAATTTTAGAAGAACAGATTCAGTCATGCTAATTTTCTATTTGGCCTGCTAGTCCATACCTTGGAAATTCTGACAGGAATACTTAAATCCCAAATGCTTGGAAGAAGCAGCCTGGAACATATTCGCACATTCACACACACACAAAAGAAGAGTGAACCGAAAGCCTATTGTTGGCACTCCCAAAAGGCACAAAAGTCTATGATCTCTAAAGCAGGAAGAATGATAATTAACAACAAAATGTCAAGTGTGTTGTACGTGGAAAGACAGAGGACAAGCGCCCACAGAATGGGACCGGGATGGGTGGGTGGGTAGGTGGGTGGGTGAGTGGGGTTGTCTTTTGTTTAAATGACCAGCCCTTCATAAATTGGCCCCTCAGATTCGGGGGATTCCCTCCTCAAGCGCAAATGCTCCAACGTATTCTGAAAATGTTTGTTGATCTGTTCTGTCTCCTCGGTTGATTCGAGACTAGGCAGGTCTTCCCGGATTTTTTGAATGAGTTGATTCAACACCTGAATTGTCACCTATGTTTAAAAAAAGAGAAGTGTGTCAAACACGACGGGGTTTACACAATGCATGATCTGGTATGTTGCCAAGACCACCATGACATGGCCGAACAACATCTCCCATCATCCCACATTCTTCTCCATGCTGACTGAGGCCGAGTTGTTGCTGAGCAACAAATGAGAAAGAGGCAAATCGTACGGTCGCAACTAAATGTGGGACTGCAACCCTCGAAACTAGAGGTTGGCAGAATTTTTCAGTGCCCGCTCACCCAATGGCCGATCTCAGATCAGAGTTTAGCAATTTAATTGTGGAGAGGAAAGCAGAGAAGATCTCAAGATGGTCATGGAGATTCAATAAAACAATGCACCTGAGGTCATAATGATGGTCCACCATTTTGTAACTTGCTTCACCTCTTTCACATTGGCTAACCTATACTCTTCTTTTTTCTCGTTCAACTTCAGTCATGCACTGTATATTCAGAGCACTCCAATGGTACAAAAGCTGTTGAGAAATGAGATGCCCTCCCTTCCTCCTGCTATTTCCCAGTGCTCTGCAGAGAAGTAAAGGACCACAGACTAAGTGTTACAAGTAGTCTGACCTCTTAAGACAAGGTTGTGCTGCTGTGCAAAACTGGGCTTCAGACAAAGAAGGAATAGTGCCAAAGGAAGTTCCAAATCTGAATTAAGCATCTGTCGAGCACTCTTACGTTGTAAGAGAATGTATATTGTATAGAAAATTATAGGTAGTATATAACAATAATTGACAATTATTGACCCCAATTTTTTTGTTGCTAAGTGAGACATTAGTTAAGTGAGTCTTGCCTCATTTTATGACATTTCATGCCATATTTACTAAGTGAACCATTGCAGTTGTTAAGTGAATCCGGCTCTCCCATTGACTTTGCTTCTCAGAAGGTAGCAAAAAGTGATCACATGACCCCCCCAGGACAATGCAACCGTCATAAGTATGAGTCAGTTGCCAAGCCTCTGAATTTTGATCACGTGACAACAGGGATGCCACAACGGTTGTGAGCATGAAAAACGGTCACAAGTCACTTTTTTTCAGTGCTGTTGCAACTTTGTACGATCACTAAATGAATTGTTCTAACTCGAGGACTACCAGTAATTTTGAGTCAAAAGATTGCCTCCTTTTGTTGTTGGATGGAGGGGGGAGAAGAACGTTCCTTCTTTTTGGTCTCATTAAAGTTCTCATTTGATGGAAATTTTGGAGAGATCGTGAGGGTGATGGGGGGGGGGAGCAGATTTTGCACCTCTGCACAAAACACAATGTGGTATTCCTTACCGCCTCGTTCTCTTTTTCATAAAAGTAGATATATCTGTTTAAAATTTCTATGAAGAGCTGAACTTGCAGAGAGGGATCCATGCATTGGTTGGCTATCTTCAGCGCCTTTTTCAAGCATTCCATGACCCTCTTGCCTCCGTGGAGCTAGGCGACATGACAAGGAAAAAGAGGGGATTAGCACTCCCCACATCAACACATTTACGTCATGATTTTCCCCAAATGTAAGCTGCAAGACTAACATGTTTATTTAGCCGATTTAGGGAGGATGAAGGAATTCACAAAACTCCAAAAAAAATGCAATCAATTTGCACTTCTGGTATATTGATCAGAATCCGTATTTCTTCCAGAACCCTACCAAGATATGCCAAGGCTGAATTTCTCCTTAACCCAGACATTAATCCCATTAAACAGTGTTTTCCAAATTTACCAACATTAAAGACATGTGGACTTTAAATTCCGGAATTCCCCAGCCAGCATCCCCTCCAAAGTTGTCCAGACTAGGAAATCAAAACCAAGAATCAAATTCTACCTTTATTGTGACAATATAGCAACTGTATTGCTGTATTGCCTGAAAGCACTTCCCCCCTCTCCTGCCTTTACTTTCCAAAGAACTAGGGAGGGTCCTTCCTGAGATACTTTTTCCACCCCAATGCCTTCTGTGGGGTGGAAAAGATAGCTGAACAGATGGCTCTTATCTGTTGTCTGTTTCCTCCATCTCTCAAGGTTATTCTCCCAGCCTATTACAGAAGACCATTTCCTCAAGTCTTGGACTGGCCTTACCTCTTCCCCATTTTTGTCTGTGTTCCGGCCAGACCAGAAGAGATGGGCGCAAGTGCTTACAGCTCGGCACTGATCAGGCTTCTTCAGCAATTTTGAAGCCGCCAGTGCGCACTGCGTTCTCAAAGGTTCGTGGTTCTCCTCCCCAAAGCACTTCATCCGCTCGAATGTCCCAATTATCAGAGTGATTGCAGCCAGCTGGGCTTTTGAATCACTGATTTCATCTTCATAGAGAGAAAATGCCTGATTCAGACAAGAAACATGGGCAGAGGAAATAGGAGAGAGACAGACAGACAGACAGACAGAAGTGTTATGCACTGTATTTTTTATTCCTCTGAAAGTGAAAAAAAAACAAGTATTCCAGCAACTAGTAGAAATCATCTTGATTGTTGTAATGTTTTTATTTTTGCTGCTCTCGGTGGCGATGAGAAATATTTCAAGGAAAAATAAAAGGAGGGGAGGGTGCCTCAAGAAAGAAAAAAGGTCTTCTGGACCAGGGGTGGGTTCTACTTACCTTTACTACCGGTTCTGATGATGCACATGAACGGCACGCACAGAGCGTGCATTCAGCGCATGCACAGTAGCTTTTTTTGGGGGGGGAACCCTCAAAAAAAGCATTGTGCGCATGCGCAGAGCCCTGAGAACTGTAAGTACAGGCGCGCAGGTGGGCCCAGTTCCCGGTCACAGAGAACCGGTTCGGTGACATCACAGCATCACCGCTACCGGATCGCGCGAACCGGCCCGAACCAGGAGCAACCCACCACTGTTCTGGACCTCACCTGAGACATGAATTCATAGGCCACCGTTTCGTGGTTCTCAAAGCCAATTTCTCCAGCGGCTAAAGCTCCCTGAAGGAAGAGACGGAGAGGAAGTTCCGCCAGCTCGGCTTTAATCAAAGCACTGATGGTCTGGTGAGCAAATGTGAAGATCTTCTGGCATTTCTTTTCCCATTTGTCATCCTGGGTGAAAGGAACAAATCAGAAGAAGTCACCCCAGAAGGGAAAGAACAAAATCTGCATTCTTATATTTAGAATTCAATATCAAATTCTATTTAAATTTGAAAAAACAGGTGCATGGCCACACAAAACTAAACAGGTCATTTAACAAATAGTCTCCCCCCCCCCCCCCCAACAGTTAAGATTTTATATTATCCAGTCTAGCCATTTCCAAATAAATGTTTGCCAATCCTGGTAACTTTTAAGATGGGTGGACTTCAATTCCCAGAATTTCCTAGCCAGCAATGCTGGCTGGAGAATTCTGAGAGTTGATGTCCCCACAGTTTGAAGTTGACAAGATTGGCAAACAATGGCTTAGAGATTACTTTCAGCCAATTTATTCCTTATTGCACCAAATTTAGGGACCTGCACTTAATTTATCCCCTCTCATTGGTCAAAACATGATAACAGTTCCAGACTCATACAATTTGCCATTTCTTTCTTTTCTATTCTGCAATTTTCAACCAATCCCTTTTAGCTTAAGTAGCCATCGAAGCAAAACGTATCACCTGCAGATGCACTCACCACTTTCTCATTCTCCTTATAGCGAAATGCAAGCTGATACGCAGCAAACACCAATGGCGGCAACGTGTAGCGGATGCGCTGGTTCCCACCGGCACCAAAGTGCTTCCGCGCGGTATTTAAAATCTAAAATATGCAAAGGTTCCCATGTTGATATAGGCACAGAATATTGTAAGAGAGACATATCAGAAAGGAACAGCCTAACTTACAAATTAGAAAACTGTCTTTTAAAATGGGGCAAAGGTAAAGGTTCCCTCACACATATGTGCTAGTCGTTCCCAACTCTAGGGGGCGGTGCTCATCTCCGTTTCAAAGCCAAAGAGCCAGCGCTGTCC
>JANHFM010007736.1:13686-24610 GCA_032468115.1 Grayia smithii | reverse complement strand
GGCGGAGGAGGAGGAGGAGGAGGAGGAGGAGAACGCATCTAACATTAGAATCTTACCCTTACTCACTTAAAAAGGAAATGGCTTGAACTTCTCTTATGAAGGGTCTTCATGTTTCATTTCACTGAGTAGCATAATTACTTTAAAGGTCATCTGATCTTCAGCAAACTTCCTTGGAGGTAAATTCATTTGAATGTAAAAATGTATCCAGGTTTGAAATATAGACAGAAAAGCTTGAGGAGCTGGATATTTGTGTACTCGCTTAGCATTTTGTAATGATATTTTTAAAAAGATATTACTTGTGCACTGGCTTTTGCCTGAAATGTTTCAAAGTTCTAATGTAATTCATAGTAAGGTACTATGTTAAAATGTTTTTTTTACAGGTGTCCAGGTGGTCCTTTTTAAATAGAAAACAAGAAAACGGAATAGTATGGAACTACTTGTAATACTTAAAATAGTGACTTCAAATAAAAACAGCCAAGATCAATGACAGTTTATATGATTCAACATATAACAAACAAACACACACATACATGCACACACACGTGCGCGCACACACACACACACACATTTCCCCCCAAATAAGACCGGGTCTTATATTAATGCTCCAAAAGATGCATTAATGCTTATTTTACTGTTAGGTCTTATTTTCAGGGAAATATGGTACTAAATGCATTGGTCTGGCTGACAATCTTAACTGGGGCTTATTTTGAGGGTAGGGCTTATATTAAGAGCATTGTGAAATATCATACTAGGGCTTATTTTCTGGTTGGGTCTTATTGTGTGTGTGTGTGTGTGTATGTGTGTCCATTTTGTCCATCACTTGATGGAGAAAAGTAATAAAGAGATCTATAATAATAGACGAAATGGTTCTGGGACTTTAGGGGCAGAGAATTTATTCTTACCACAGTGAATAAAGGGTGAGAAAAATGACAAGAATTTGACTTAATCTTTACATTGTTGTATACTGCATTTCTTACTTGAGATTTGTTATTATTTTATTTTACGTTGATTTATGTACCTATTTTTTGCTTGCATGTTATGGAGAATTTATTTTTCAGGGAAGCTCTAAATTATTTTTAGAAACCTTGGTTTGTTTCCAGTGTTCAAGATCATTTTCAGTCAAGCTGCTCAGCAACACATTATCAGCTCTAAAATGACATAAAGAGGAAAAGCTCTGCAAGAGGTCTAGAGATTTTCCCTTGCATCTACTGTATATCATATTTTTAATAGTAATTGGACTGGAAGGAATCTGGAAGTAGGGAATGGTGAACATTAGGTGTCTTGATAATACATTTCACTTAGATTTGCATTCATACAGCCCCATGAGTTTAGGAATTGAATGAGCAACTTGCCTCCTGGGACAGATACAGAGCCCACATTGAAAAACTAATTCAGTTTGTTGATGTTTAAAATTATATTTCTAATACAAATTCTACTTGTGAAGTTGTTTTTTTCAGACCTAAGGGAGCAGTGTGAATAAGAGGTTGGAGAAGAACTTAGTGGTTGAAATACTTGACAAACACATTGAGAGAGAGAGATACACACCATATGTATATATGTATGCATATACAGATATACATAAATACAACTTTTTCTCAAATTTTATTTTATTGAAGGATTTTGTTTACAATTTTTTGTTATTTTATCATAATTTGAGGTCCATTGATATTTCTACCATTGAAGCTGACACTCACACATTGCCTGGATCATATAGAAACCTCTAATTCTTTATTCCACTTACTACTTAAAATCTGCATTTCAAAGTGATTTATTTGTAACTACTATCCATAAAAAAACTAATAGTTTTTATATTTACTTTTAAAGGACTTAACAGAATGTTGTTCTAATATCTCAGATGTCTCAGAATCTGAAAAAGCTGCTGATCCAAACAATTTTCTTAACAAATGTTATAGTTAAAAAAAATAGATATTGGGTTACATCTGATAGAAGATATTTATTTCTTGATACAGTTTATGTTAAAAATTAATCTTCATTATCAATTGGTCCAAAGTCAATATCTCCACTTCCAACCAATGCAGCCATAACTTTTAGTTATAAATATTACTGTGCATAGAATCTAAACTATCCTATTTCAAGAACATAGCATATCATAGTTTGCAAAAGATGTCAGAACATCTTCTGCGTTGATTAACAGATATCTAGGGTAAAAAAAAAAAGATATAATCATTTTAGTACATAAATGGAGCATTACTTTGTCCACTACATGATTAAATTATGAAATTTATTGCCTCCAAATGGAATAAATATCTTAACTTAATATACAATCCCAATTAAAATATGCATTTGGATGAAATACATGTTATTTAAATCACTTTCTGCTGGCTAATTCCAAACTCTTCAAGCACCACAGAAAAAACTTTTTGGCAGAAGAGCTAAAATGGAGATGAAAAGGGACAAGTAAAGGAAAAATGGACTTATATCTCTAGACCAGACTAAAATAAATCCTATGTCATTTCCAACATATTATTGGAAAATCTAGAAATAGATATAGGAGATGATCAAACTGAGCCCAAGGGAGGAGTCGAACACATCATAAGTCACAAGGCCCTGCATGCCTGCAATAGATTTAAGTCCAGCCGACTTTGAATGTCTTCTTAATTCCTGTTCATTTTTCTTGACTTTTAGTAGCTCAGATTCTTATAGAGAGCTTAAGCTTGCAATAAATCTTTATACTCATTTGAACTGCCTGAATCTCCTGATCTCCCCGATGCTTGACAATACCACTGCCACAGTGGTGAAATCCAAATTTTTTTCCAAACATTTCTGTGGGTGTGGCTTGGTGGGCGTGGTGTAGCTTGGTGGGTGTGACTTGGTGGGCATGACAGGGGAAGGATACTGCAAGATCTCCATTCCCTACCCACTCCTGGATATTACAAAATCTCCATATCCCTCTTCAAATTGTTAGGAGAGAGGAAGAAAGGAAAACAACAAAAATGTCATCAGGAAGTCTACCTATGCTAACCAAAAATTTAATAATTAATATGCTGAAAAATTGCACTTGAGAGTCTGTCATCAATGTGAAAAAATATAGATTTTATGAAGAATGACAGCTTGTTATTTACAGTTTCTCCACAGTAATTTGTCATACTTGTCAATCAGTTGGATGGCAACACTGAGTTCAATGGAATGTGCAACATAGATGTTTAAAATAATTTGATTTCTTTTTGGTCTTTCTCAGCTTCTAACATCACCTATTGAGGGTTTTTTTAAAAAAAAACAAAACTGTCCGATTTATGAGTAGAAATGCTTTTTGTGTGAAATCAAAGATCTGCCTGCTTTACTGGCTTGTTTCTAATAGAAACCAGATTGATGAATGTAAAGCTACCTTATGCCACATAGCTGAACATCCCTAACAGTTCAGAATGGGCTAGCAAATCTCCTTTTATAGCTCACGGAAGCCATAACATTGGCCTTACTGTTTTATACAGGAAACGGGCTTTATTTTTGTACCTAGGACCCTACTCTTCCATGAGGCTCCATCAGAATTTTTTAAAAAGGCAATTTTCCAGAAAATTACACTCATCAAGGGTTAATAACTCGGGATGGAGAAGAAAAGGAAAAAGCCTCAGAGCTTTTCTGGATCTCAAACCCTCTGAGATGCTTTCTGTATCAGGAGGAAAGGAGCTTTTCCTTTTAGGATGCACCATAACACAGCAAGCAAGATTTCTAATTGCAAGGGGTCAATGAAACGGGGTTAGCTGGGCGATATATGTTCAAACTGCTAAAATGTTTTACCAGTAATTAAAAGCATTTGAAGGCTTTGCTTATTTGTCTCTGTGAAGTGAAGCATTTGAGAACTCTGTTAAAGCTCCTAGAGTACCTTGACATGGAAACGCCTGTAGAAGACTTCACTGCTTTCAGAGTAAAAGTAAAACCGCTCTACTGGAATATACAATAGATCTAGATGTAAATTCAGATACATAGTCATGGGCATGGGCATACCCATAGTCATAGAAGTACAATAGATACACGCATGGGAGATATCTGTGGAAAAAGGAAGGACCTATAACCCTAACTGCTTTTCTTATGTAGCCCTTAATATGGGCTTCTTAGTATAAGAGCCGCAGTGGTGTAGTGGTTAGAGTGCAGTACTGCAGGCTACTTTGGCTGATCACTGACTGCCAGCAGTTTGGCAGATCAAATCTCACCAGGTCAAAGTTGACTCAGCCTTCCATCCTTCCGAGGTCAGTAAAAATGAGGATCCAGATTGTTGGGGGCAATATGCTAACTCTGTAAACCTTACAGAGGGCTTAGAGAGGGCTGTAAAGCACTGTGAAGCGTTATATAAGTCTAAGTGCTATTGCTATAGTCTTTGAGTTCAAAAGTATTCCCAACCTGTTATACCAGGGAAATATTGCCCATTGTCATGCATTGTGTCTAACAATAATTTTCTGGAAGCTTAAAGAGAAAAGTGAATCACTTTGGAACCTTATTTAGACTGGCAAATCCGTAGAGCATGGATGTCAAACTCATGTTGTCATGGCGTCATCACGTGACGTATCGGGACTTTTGCTAAACCAGGCAGGGGTGGGGCCAGGATTTGACGCATCCGGCCCAGAGCTTTCTGAGACACCCCTGCCTTAGGAAAAAAAAGCAAAGTGAACTTGCTCACAGACACACACACACACATGAAAAAGTAGCCCAGATTAGTTTCAAAGCATTGTGCAAAATTTACAGAAGGCTCAGCTGTTTTACCAGTTCAAAGAGAGGTCCTTTATTGATGATTTTAAGCATTGTGAAATACCGTTCTCTTTGTATAGACACATAGAATCCATTTATACTTAAAAAATAAGATTAAAAATGGGACTTTTTCAAAGCAAGTGCTTTCTCACTATTATGATTATTCTTCAGCTATCTTGTTTGGGTAGCCAGCATCAAAAGTTCAATTTCTCTTATCACAGGATGAAGCTGTTAAAATATCTGTTATTCTGTTTTACAACCATTGCATATATTGTAGATTGAAATGTCTTGCCATGAATCCCTTACCTTTCAAATATTTTTGTGTACGGTCCAGACTGTATGGCTTCTTGAGTACACTAATGGTACAAATTTCTTTCTACTGATGATGTATTCTTATCTCATCAGTATCTAAATAGTGGCATACTTTCTTTTCTCATAGACTTCAGATATCCAAGCATATTCAATACAGTATACACTCTATTTTTTTCATATTGATTGCTTGATTATGTTTTATCAAGTAAGAGTTTAATGACCTCACAGTGGTCTTCTGAAGGATATGTTCCCAACTTGGTCTTTCAGGCCTTCCAATAATGCACTCACTGCTATTGTAACTGAGTCCATTCATCTTGCTGCTTGTCATCATCCTCCCCCCCCCCCAGTATAACATAAGTTTAATTAGAGAGGAAGACCTTACATAATGTGTTCAAAGTATGATAATTTCAGCATGGCTATTTGTGCTTTAGGTGAAAAATCTGGACTGATTTGTTCCATAAGCAATTTGTTTTCTTGGCTATATATGGCATTGTAGGGCAATCTTCTCCAACACCATACTTTGGAAGCATCATGTAATGGATAAAGAGAATGGTCTTGAAGGGTAGAAGGAAGAACCACTATCAAGGCAATGACCAGCCTGAGCCCAGGCTAAGAAAGTAATTTGAGAAAATGACTCAGACAGCCCCTTCCCCATTATAATAAGAATTAAAAAGAGGGAAGAAAAGTAAGACATTCAGAGTTGCAAGATTCTCTTACTATAGCTAATAAAAAATAGTGTAGATACTCAGTGTCTGTTTCTTAGTTTGATAGGGCTGAACATTAACACTATGCTACTTTTTCAAAGTCTAACTTTGATGCTTTTTGTAATATTGCTTCTTGTCTCTTTTTACAGTTCTCTGAAATCCTTTAAGTTTCTTCATGAGATTTTTGTTGTGTCTTTGTCTTCTCTTCTTGGCAAGCTCACATCCAGTTTACTTTCTTCTATTTCTTGGTCTTTAGCAATCTCTTTCTCCTTTGATTTCATTCCACGTTTCCTGTGGTTGTCTATGAATAACTTTTAGGACTTCAAAGTGATTCCTCCCATTATCCAGTACAATATCATCAGTAATGTTCTATTGTCTATTCATTTGATCTTCAGGTTATAATATAGGAGTGGTTCACTACTGTATTTTCCCATTCTACTCCAATTTATCTGTGTATCTATGATGACCAGTATATATACCTTTTGGCTTTAATGGACAATTGGGATAATTTTAATGCCTTGGGTGATCCTAATGGAAGAATGATGTTCTTGGCATACACTCTCAGTGTTCTTTATTCATCACTCTCAGGAATATACTCCCCATCCCACCCATGGCCACAATGAATCAACAGAGGTGAGGACTTGAAGAGGTGAGTCAATGTCAAGACTGAATTCCAGCCTTCCACATGACAGGTGGAATGGTTAGCACCATACTAAATCATATACTGGAATGAAATAAGAGACATTGGAATTATGTTGCACTATGCACTATTATATATGCACTATGCTATGTTTGTGCACTAAACAGACATGTGTCTGATCATAGGAAATTAAAACCAAGCACAAAAGCTAGAAATGGAAGGAAACTTAAGATGTGTAAAACTGTCAGTTAAAATTATTACGTATTCTGAAAAGCTCAAGGTAGCACACATACCTATCTGCCACAGTAGCATATGGCAAAATCCAAAGGGAGAATAAGAAATAATCAGCCAAAGGAATTAAAGGTGTGAGAAAAAAATAAAAAAAATAAAGCTAGATTTACTTTATATAAACAGTATTTGCTATTCCTCTGCATACCATTTTACCCTTGCAAATCATCTTTGCTTCCGCACTGTTTCAACAGTCAACATATTGCCTTTTATTCTTTAAACCTTCCACCCATTACTTTTCCTAAATATTATTTGCTTTTGCAATTCAAGTCTCATTCGTTCTCTTTATATGACCACCAAACCACCTCAGTGTGTTTCTTTTCATATTTTATTTCCATCATTCACTTTTGAATTCATTCTACATTCATTTCATTCATTCATTCATTCATTCATTCATTCATTCATTCATTCACCACCCATTCATTCTTGGCCTAGCTCTTGTTTTACAGCATACTCTTCTCAAGTGCCCCATTCACACTGCATTCAACTTACTTTTATGTTTTTTCCTGTCTCAACTCTCATCTCAATAGAACAAAATGGGCAGAAGATGCTTTTAGCATCCAGCCTCTTTTGATCCTTTCAATTAGAGCTCTATTTTCTTATAGATTTCATGTATGTCTACAACCAGAACATGTGCACCTTAAAATCTTGCCATTCATTTCACTATTTTAGTAAACATTTTACAGAAGTGCATCAATTCATCTATTGATTCTAAGTTTTCACCATTTATGTATAATTTGGCTTATTTTTCTATTTCTTTTAGACTTTCCTCTCTCTCTCTCTCTCTTCTGTCTCTGTTCAGTGCCAAATCATTTACTCAGTGTTCAGTTTATTTTCATACATTTTGTTTCCCAGTCAACAACTAACATTCAATACTCCATACTCATGTAATGTACCTTTCCTAATTTAATTCATGACAAACTTTAGACTCTGGAGCATTTTTTTGAAAACTGGAGGAAAAAAATCTGTTTATTTCATTTAATTGGCAAAACCAACAAATTATTTTTTATTGTTATTTTTTAATAGTGTTTATAATTTCTTTTAGAGCCTCTTGGAGATGGCCGTGAGGGAAATATTCAGAAACTATCACAAAACCAAAAAGGGCAAAATAATTCTTTGAGCCCTGGGAAAAGAGGTGGTGTTGGCAAGGAACTCAGGCTGTCTCCTCCCTGACTTCCTGGAATATAAGCCAGAGGCAAGAAAAAACACAATTTTATTTGCAAGATGTTATTACTATCAACTAATTCTAGTCTTCTTATCAAGTTTATTTCCTGTTCTGGACAATCTTGAAGAGCTGACATTCTTAAAGGAGAAAAATAATAATTTCAGTTGTAGAACACTGTTTTGAACTTTAGACATGTTCAATATTAATCAAAAATGTATTTTATTCACTTCCCACTTTACATTTCCATTGCAAGGTAATTATAGATATCTTTTAAACTAGACAACATCTATTCCAGAACATGTAATGGGAGCAGGGAAGCTAAGGAAAGGGGTTGATAGAAATCACACTATAAGAGGTTGCTCTTGCAATGTGTGGGTAATGGAAGAAGTGTCACATATCTCTGAACCTTGCTCTCCAGGTATAATGGTATGTGGGAATGACCTTGGCAGACTGGAAGGAGGGAGAGAGAGAGATGCTGCTTTGGAAACAATCAGATAAAAGAGGGCATAGCTCACAATTGCAGGAAAGTTATCTATGTGAACCAGAGCTGCATACTATGACATGCAGAAAGGTGTCCCTTCTGTAGGTGCTAATATCATTTTAGAACAATGTTCGCAACGTGAAACAAACACACAAATGCTCCAGTTAGCATAATGCCTGCATTGCACTATATTGGTCTCACTCAGATAACACAAATAATCAGCCATTTCTTCTGCCAAGCAGTTTATGTAACTTTGTCTACTGCAGCATACAGTCTTGAAAGGCTGAATTCATCATCTAGCAGACCTGTTTTTAGTTCTCCCATCATCGCATTGGAGGCTTGGAAAGTGTCGCTTTCTTCCCTTTCCTCTTCCTCTTCTCCTTCCTTTTCATGTTATTTTCACCCACCCATATTTCAGTGCCTGTCTCAACCTTCAGGGTGGCTTTAAGAACAAAAAGAAAAATGGCCACAAAGATGGAGTTCTTATAAAAGTTCTTTTTTCAATCACCTTGATTCAATCACAGCCCCAAAGGGACTTTTAATCATCTGATATCGGACTTGAGGAAGTTATTTGATCAGGAGACTTAATTTTGTCCCAAACAAGGCCAAATCCATTTCCAAATCCATCATTTAAGTCCCTTTGGAGTCCACATGATCAGAGTTATCCACAGGAACTTGAGGCTTTCTTCAAAATGACAAAAGCAATATCACACCGTTTCAGTGAGAATCCTGCCTTTTACAGGTATCCATACAATGTCACAAGGCACATCCAAGAGGACCAGAACTTGGATTGTGACAGTACAACATTGCTTTTGTCATTTGCCCCCTCTCTCCTTGACTCCCCCTAGGAATGCTCCTATATATGACATGTTTTTTTCAACGCGTTGTGTGCAGTGGTGAGATTCAAATGTTTTTACTACCAGTTCTGTGGACATGGCTTGGTGGGCATGGCAGGAGAAGGATACTGTAAAAATCTCCATTCCTTCCCCACTCCAGGTTACTGGAGGTTACTGTAAAATCCCCATTTCCTTCTGACCAGCTGGGACTCAGGAGGCAGAGAATAGATGGGGGTGGAACCAGCCAAAGGTTGTATTTACTGGTTCTCTGAACTACTCAAAATTTCTGTTACCGGTTCTCTGGAACTGGTCAGAACCTGCTGAATACCACCTCTGGTTGTGTGATAAAATGGCTATAATACCCCAATTACTATATAAAGTTGATATAAGATTGAACTTAATCTGCCCTTAAGTTATGTTGCAAGGTTTAAGAAGGTACAGGACAACTTGCTTACTGCTTAATGACTCACGTGCCCTTTTACACTATAACAATTTTCTTGTAACAGATGAGGTACTGGAAGGCGACAGATGGTGTAAGATAAGACCCTATATGGGATAACTTCTCCTTTCTGGTATCCTCGTTGAACTCCCTCCCCTAGACCAATAATGGCTGAATAGGAATTAGTAAGAATTATAGGATATAAAAGACAGACCTTGGGCGTGGCTCGGAGTTCAGAATTTGTCATACGAATGCTCTGAACCATTTGCACAAATAAACCTGTATTCTCCAATTCTTCGTGGTCTTGCCTCTTACCTTGATAATACGAATCTTCTGCTATAGTTGTGTGTTTGTAAAAATGGAATGCCCAGGCCTGAGTTTGAACAAAGTGTATTTTCTACATTTTATTGCTGCAAAGGAACTTGGAAGGCTTTCAATTTTAAAGGGCATTTTAAAAAAATGCTTTAAAAATTAAGAAGCGAGAAACATGTTGTCATGAATAAGAGGGCTGCCATTTCCTTCCACAACTCTGGCAACCCATATTTGATTTAACCTTTCTGTTTTTCTTTCTACTTGGTGCCCTGAATGTTCTCCCTCTGCCATCTGTAATAAAAAAAATTGCTAACCAGTTCTAATTCTCAGGATTCTTCTTCCTTTCTCTTCTGGGAAGGGTTAACAGAGGTATACCTTAAACATATTATGATTCTGTTTATTGTTTATTTATATCAGAAAAGAGATAAAATTGAAATTAGGAGAAACATTTTTTTTTTTTTTTACAAACAGATGAGGCTTCAAGATCTGTTAGAGTGCTGCTGCTGGCTACTTCTAGATTAAGCATACAAATGTCCTTTTTGATCCAAAGGTCAAGTCTTGTTGCTTTTTAAAAAACGAGAAAAAATAATGACAGAAAGTTTCCTGCTTCCACTGAGAATAGGCTTTAAATGCTAACAGGGAGTTCTTAGCCTATTATGCAACTTTCATTGAAGGATTCTTACTACAAAATACACTATCCCCCAAAATGCTACTCAGGCAAAAACAACAATTATATGTCCAAATTATCCAAATCTGGACGAGCATTAGATGGCAGCAGAGTTTTCTTTACACCTGAGTTGCCATCTAAACACCTTCCAGGTTTTGGTTCCCAAATCTGCAAGCACGCTTTCTGTTTTACACAAGGATTTTTGTTTTGCTGAGAAACAAATGTAGTTAAGATTGCAAATTCCAACAGTTAAGTTATGGTCCTTTGGGTCTGCTTGTGTTTAATGTATTTGTTGATTAGCAGCATTTATTTAATAAAGGGATTTATGTTCTGCTAATGTTTGAAAATATTAGTTGCTTAGAGCAGGGGTCTCCAACCT
>JANHFM010007735.1:43748-62107 GCA_032468115.1 Grayia smithii | reverse complement strand
AAAAAAAAGAAGAATATGAATGCAGTAAAATACACGCCTAGAACTAGTAATCCGTAACAGAGAGTTGAACTCTCTTTCTTTGTTGTCTTTCTTAAATGTGTGAGCCGCCCTGAGTCCTTCGGGAGAAGGGTGGCATGTAAATGCAATTAAATAAATAAATAAATAAATAAATAAACTGTCCATCTACCACTATTTGTGTGTCTGTTGGTACTGCTGAGAAGTAAACAGAAATCCAACCATATAATACAAGTTTGATATGAATACTAGCATCTAATAATTCCCTTCTGGAAAAGCCATCATCTTAAGAAGCTTTTGCTGGTGAATTTCAAGGAAAATTCTTCTGTAACACATCCTCTGTTTATTTTTCTGCTATGCAATTTCTAGAGGGAGCAGGTTCTATTTACTACACTACATCTTGTTGTTATTCTGTCTCTAAACATATTCCCTTTGTACTTTGCCTGAGAGAGAGAGAGAGAGAGAGGCAAGATGGGATTGGCATTCTTGTTAGGAATCTCCGTAGAATTAGCAAATGCAGTGATGGTTAAATCCCCTCTCACTTGTTATTCAGGCCTTGCTGGTTGCCAATAGGATTTGGGAGTCCCCGAAGATATGAGTTGGGAGCAAAAGGGTTAAAGTCAGCTTTCTGACACTCTCTTTTCTTGAGCTCATTCATCATCTTCATGGAAACGGGAGGCACCAAGAGGGTGCCAATTAAGTTAAATTAAACAAGATGGACAGGAATCTAAGTGAACAAGATCACTGTCGCGATCGCAAGCAACTTTATTAATGGCAGAAAGCTATCTTGGCGAAGGCAGGTCTTTAAATAACTCTGAAGCTGAAAGCTGAGGTCTCATTAAAAGATTCCATTTGTGAGAGATGGGGCGTCGAGCTGTATTCTCCATAAAAGGAATCGTGGGATGACTAAAATCCTGTCGCCAACACGCAGCCTTTGAGATGGTTCTCAGCACTGTCCTTTAGAAGAGCAAAGTGGGTCAGACAATACTGTTAATCCTTCAGAGAGACCTTGCTGTAGCTTGACTGATCACCTATGTCCTCAAATTGATTAAGGGAGCTCATTAACGGCTGATTGAAGATAGATGGATATTGAGGACATTAAAAAAAAAAAAAAGAGGCAACCCTCATCTCTTAACTATGTAATAACAGGCTTCGGGACTAAAACATCACTCAGATATAAGATTTTGATTAATTTGGCTTTGACCATCAGGTGTTTCCTTCATGAATTATTGGATAAACTTCACTCTCTGAAGCTGGGGGATCAGACAAGGTAGACACAAGAAATCACCTCATGAACTTCTTGCCTCTTTGATATGGAACCGGGGGGGGAGGAGAACCTCTAGTTAAGATTCTGTGCAGTTCAGAGAACCCCCAAATCAGGGATGGGTTCTACTTACCCTTACTACCGGTTCTCTTCATGCATGCGCTCTGCGCACTAATTACTCTTCTTGAAAAAAAACTCAAAACAAGCACTCTGAGCATGCGCAGAGTGCTTCTTTTGAGGTTTTTTCCAAGGGGAAAAAAAAGGTAAGTACGGGTGTGCGGGTGGGCCCAGCTCCCGGGTGCGGAGAACCGGTTTGGTGACGTCACACCATCACCGCTACCGGATCGCATGAACCGGGCCGAACCGGTAGCAACCCACCACTACCCCAAATCCCACTCCAGGCTGGCTACCCCACCCCTCCCAGGAGTCCCCATGCTGCCTGTTTTGGATGCAGGTAAGTGCAGGAGGCTCGGGGAGGGTGAGAAACAGGCCTACCGGAATTTCGGGAAGGCTGGGAAATGGGCCCATTTTTAGCCTACAGAGGGCCTCCAGCGTCTGGGGAGGCCGTTTTTGCCCTCCCAGAGGGTTGAAAAAAGCCTTCGGAGCCCAGGGAGGGCAAAAACACCTCCTTGCCATGGTGCAGGAGGCTGACTAGGCCACACCCACCATGGCCACACCCACCCAGCAACCGGGCAGAGAACCCCTTGCTAAAATTTTTGAAGCCCACCCCTGACTGCATAGACCTTTCTGATTGGCTGCATCCACTTGAGCAGCTGATCTCAAATGGTGTTCTGATCTTAAGTTTCAGAGATTTTGGAAACCATATTCATTGTTGCTATAATGTATTACAATGCATTATAGGGAGGAGGCCTGAATATTATCTCTAGGCTGTTGCAAAGCTTCAGATTTGATTTGAGAATGGTGTCTTAAAGTCTAAATGGGATTTTATGAAAATCCTTGTAGTCGGCTATGTAAATTACAGTACACCATTTTAAATGTAGAATGATCTGTAACAATTGAAAAAAGTAATCCTCCCTGCAGGATTTTGCTGTTTTAGAATGAATAAACACACACAAAATATGCATCAAAGGGATACATAGAAAAATGCAGCTGCTTTAATGAGTTGCAGACATTTTGGAACTGAGAATGTTTCTGATCCTCAGGTGCAGCAGATCCTAGGATAATTTTATATTCTGATGTTTTACTTTATGTTTATGAAATCTGTTACACCAAAAACTTCCTCTCCCCTTTCTTTGATCAAGTCATAATGAAGCAGTCTTAAATAACTTTGTAGTATAATATCAGCAAATGATATAGAAGCACATCTCCACAGAGATCAAAAAAGTATTTGTTATACAAATGTGGCTTGGATTGCTTAGCTGAACATGTCTGTTTAGCCCACACTAAAATAGTACATATTGTCTGTTTTAGTGTCTGCTCATCATTCTGCTTTGGGTTAATCTGGATGCTAATTTTAAGAAAATAAAACTATCTACAAATCACATCTCCTCTTTAAAAATATTCATTTCTTTCTTATTCTTCACAAAGTTTGAAAAATTCCATAGTGCAACTTAACACAATCTTTCTATCCGATGAAACTGTCCTGCCTGAGATGCGATATTTTCTTCTATTTTCCAAATATTATAGCTTGATACTTCATTTTAGGCTATATGTAAAAAAAATGCTTTCTACTTGGGAACTGAAAAGATATGTAAAGACAAGACTCATCGGTGATTTCAAAACTGCACAGTAATGGTCTGAAATTCTGGTAAAAAGAAGTATATGAAACACATATACATCCTCAGAACTAGAAAATTCAGGAGAGTAAAGACCCGTACCATTATGGAACATTCACATCTTTAGAGTTTGGAGCTAAAACAGCTCACTGATGGTAAGAAAAAAGCTAGACTGATTGGAGGAAAAATTTTGCACTGATGTAGGTCTTCAATAGCTGTCACATAAAATTACAATAATGAACTATGCACATTGAAGAAGCTGCTTGGAATCACGCCTACTTTTCCATTGAATAGACAATGCCAACATAAATTTTCTAAATGGTCTGATTGACTTTTATAGCAATAGAGTAACACAGGATATGATGGGATTAATTCGGTACAATGGAAACTTTTAGGAAAATTTTGCAAGTATTAACCAAAACCTTTTATCTCCAGATCTATTGTACTACAATTTCCAGCATCTCATTCATCTAATACAGGGCTGTCAAACTCACGGTCCATGGGCTGGATGTCACGCACTTGCCATGCTCATGCCCAGTTTAGCAAAGGGAGAAAAAGTCACACTATGTCATGTGACGATGCTGTGACGACACAATGATCTAATTGTGTTGACACTCCTGATCTAATACATCCATAGGGCACCCAACTGGGGATTGAAAGGTCTAACTAGAATTAATCACTTATCTTTAGTCATGCAAATATTTTTGATTTGTTTAGCTTCTTGGTATGTATGTATTCTATCACTGGTTTTACAGGTAATCTTCACTGAACAATCAGCAATTGAAGCTTGAAGTTAAGGTGGTGTTGATCAAGGCTAATTTATGACTATTCATCATAGCTGTGCTATCTCAGCATCCCCACAATCACATGATTGTGATTCAGGTAATTGACAACTGGCTCACAATTGCAACAGTCACAACATCCTATAGTCATTTGTAAACTTCATTGCCAGCATTTGTCAAGCAAAGGCAATGGGGAAGCCATCAGGAGGTTGCAAAAGGCAATCATATGACCAAGGGACACTGTAAACCACATGGGATTAACCTAACAATGACAACTGGGACTGCTACCACTGGCATTATAAATTGGTGTGGTTACATGACATCATGCTTTACGACTATTTTGCTTAGCAATACAATTCCTGGTCTCAATTAAGAGAAATCTATATTTATACATTGATTTTAATGCTTAAAATATATATTTAAATAGCTTTCAGATGTTTTATCCATCTGTTTTGATGACCTTGCCTGTTATATTAGGTCATCATCTTATGCAGCCACACTTCAAAGTAAATCCCATTAATCAAAGAACTTGGTCAAGTTATACAGTTGTATAACTGTATTAAACAATGAGTATCTGCTACTCTTTCCATCAGGATACTCTCCAGATTGGCTTTACCATAGCTGGCTGAGAAAATCTGGAAGGCCACTAAATGACAGCAGAGAGATACACAAAAAAATGATGCCATCAAGTAGTTGGCTGGATTTATGAAGTCCCAAAATGGTATGCCTACCCCAGTTGTCTGGATTACACCTCTCACAGACACTGCTCTAAATCAGGGGTCTCCAACCTTAGCAACTGTAAGACTGGTGGACTTCAACTCAGCAAAGCTGGCTGAGGAACTCTGGGAGTTGAAGTCCACCAGTCTTAAAGTTGCCAAGGTTGGAGACCCCTGCTCTAAATGACAGGGTTGTTCAATATTATGGGAGGTGGTGTCCATTGCAGTTGGGAGAGCTCCATATTATAGAATCTTCCCATCCCAGATTAGTCATTGTTTTAGTTAACCATTGTTTATTTGATTAGCCCCAACTTCGTTGTGAGATTAAAAAAACTGTAAACGGGGGTGCCTAATCTCTGGGTCAGTGTGCTCTAAGAACCAAGCCGACCAGAGGAACAACGGAAATCCCTCACCCCAGGCAAATCAACTTTGGAAAAATCCCCTGGAGCCCCCAGGCATTGCATCTGCGGGGCCCCAAGAGCAGATCTTCCCCCTTTTTTCTTCAGTTCCCTTCTTCGCCATCCCCGACCTCTCAATAAGCAACCACCCCCGTTCGCTTCGGTTCCCGGGCCAGGTGAAGGCAAGACCAAGACTTACTCCTCGTGGCCTTTGCAAAGGAAAAAGAGGGTCCTCCAGGCCTGCACTGCGGCGAGAAGAAGGGAGAGGAGGCCGGCGAAGAGGCTGAACCGGCAGGCGGATTCGGGTCCCCATTCCTGAACGGTGAAGCGCTGCCGCTCGGCCGTCAGGTTGGCGTTGAGCCACATGCCCTCAGTGAAGAGCAGGCAGCGGCCGTGGAAGTCGTTGCTGTTCTCCGATAGCGGCACCACCACGATGAAGCTGAAAAGGAAGGCGAGGAAGTAGCAGATGCACTGCGCGAAGAGGAAATTGCTCAGCGCCATGATCGCCCGCCTGCCGCAGACCCAACCGCCTTCAGCCCAGAAACAAGGAGCGAGCCCGAGGATGCGCAATGAGAAGCGCGCCTACGCCTTTTCCCGCAACTGCCCTCCCAACCCCCGCGCCTCCGAGGAGAGGGGAGCGGCACCTGCCAAATCTGGTTATAGTGAGGTTTCTCCCGGGTGTCATTCTCACTGACAGACGTTTTAACTCTTGCCTACATAGGGCTGGGGACTAACCTCGGGCCTTCGAGATGAGTTGCCTGGCCTTGGGACCAAAATAACAATAATGTTGAAATATCAGTTTTACCTCCGAAATACTATTTCACAATGCAGTTTCAAAAAACAAAACAAAACCAAGTATTCAATTCTCTGAGCATGCAAAAAATACCCAAGTCATGCAACTCCTCCACAATCCTGATGTGTAAAGTAGACTAGGAAAATAATGTTAAGGTGACCTCTCAGAACACAGCCGTGGCAAAGGATTTGTGTATTATGCCAAGAAAAGTATGTTGTTACCAAACTTTTATTTTCTTTAATATGCCACAGAATTCTTTATCTTGCTGAAAGAAATGTACACAGCTGTCTCTCTAACTCCTAAGTAGTTGTGCTTAAAATTGAAACAATAATTGGATGGGGACCCTTTAATTATATAGGAACTATGAGCACTACAATCTACTACATTTTTCAGTAGTAGTGCTTTTCTCAGGTCATTTATTTATTTACATAAGAAGTTAATACCTTATGATACCTGTGCTTTCAGGTTAAAAGGGATTCCTCTAATTTCAAGTTATACCCAAACTTCTATATGATATAAATTATACAGGAACCCCAGTTCTCATATTGGCAGTTTATTTCTCCCTCCGTCTCTCTCTCTTTCTTTCTCTCTTTCTCTCTCTCTCTCTCTCTCTCTTGCCCTCCCTCCCTCCTCCCTCTGCCCCTCTCCCTCTGTGTGTGTGTGTTTGCATGTGTGTGGTGTAATACATTGTGAGACATCGTTTGTCCAACCTGGACCAGTATTGGTCCAACAGCATTGGTCCAATTGCTTCAAAGTGTTTTCTGTAATTGATCAGTAATCAGATTCTTGTGGAGTGCATTGATTTTCCCTAAAGGACCATCTCTTTCCATAAGTTTCTGCTAATCCTGCTCTCCTTTTATAAGGCAGTAAAGATTTGGTAGTGTACTCAGGGCTGGGGAATAGAATGTGTGAGAAGCCCTATCCCTTGGGTGTTTAGCATCTATTGATTTGATATCTTCTTCAACTGCTATGTTGTATTTTGTGTTTATTTCAGCAAGGAGAGGAAGAAAAAATAGCTTTGTGCCAGGAACTAATGGTTCCAGTGCTTTTTAAAAACAATTGGCTTTTCTTGGCAAGTTTTAGCATAATAATCACAGTCATACAACACTATTTTATACATGATCAAAAATGTAAATAGCATTAATCAGCACCAAGAAGAGTTCCCCCATTCTGATTGCAACCAGTGCCCTTGCTTATATGAATGCCTCTGTCCATGGTCCTGACTTTCACATTGCCCTATGGTACTGTTCAAATTAAAACTGATTCTGGCCATGTTCCCCATGAAGTATGCGGACTTCAAGTAAAACTTTATAGTCTGAACTGGAAAAAATATGTTGACATTAATAGCCATGAATTAAACTTACATAGATTTATTCTTAAGATATATGTATTTCTAGCTATTTTTATTAATGTATTTTAGAGCTATGTGGGTTAAAGCAAGTGTGTGTTTTCTAGGATCAAGCTGCAACATTCCATGGTTGATCTTATGTAAAGATCTTTTTGACCCAAGAGATGTTATGTACATCTCCACATAACATCTCTTCATAGTCCTACTGTCAGCCCTGGAGGCCATCTTTTTCTTTGAATCTTCAGAACTGCCACACTTAGTGTTGTGGGAAACTGGAAGGGGGGATAGGATAGAGTGGTGGAGATATTTAGCCATAATAACATTCCTTTCTCTGAGAGTCAAGGACATTCGGGCCTGCACCTGGAGTGGCATGATTGGGAGGCATCTCCAGTTGGGACGGTGCATTGATTGGACCATGTGATGGACATGTGGGTGCAGGGGAAGGGACTTAGACTTTCTTTTGGGGTTTTCCAGATGTGCCAATATGACATCTCTAATAAAATGGAACTTTGAGGAATTGCCAGCCTCGGAGTCTTTTTTCGTTGGGGGTGTTACTTGGAACCCTGACTCCTAGTATATATATATAAAGAACAAAGTCTTATTCAAATATTCATTCTTATATATCCAGTACATAATTGTCCAAATCAAAGAAGGATTGAGAAAATAACATTTTAATTATCTTTCATTAATTTAATCTAATTTTATTAAAACAAATTTAATATTTCATCTGGCCTCATCCTCTTTTTAGAGTGCAGTCTCCAATATGCTTTTTATAGTCAAATTCCTGGTCTGAGAAGGTTAAGAAACTTTTAAGAAAAATGCCCTAAGAAGTAAAGTGACTAAATATGTCCACTGAGAAGTGAGCTCAGTGGGCAAGAATTGTTCAATGGCTATTGGGGAAAAAAATACAGGAAAAAATGATAAAGGTGAAATAGTTTCCTGAAAATGGCTATCTAGAAATCTTTGTTAGTTTCCACAATTGTAAATGGCTGATCTCTTGACTTCCACATCACGTATAAATAGAAGACAAATTTTCATTTGATAGAAGACAATTTTTCATATTTGTTTGTATTACCCTTTTTTGTCAGCACTATCGCAATCAATAATCTTGTAATACTTCAAATAAAAATAATTGCCAATACCCCACCATTATCAGTGAAGCATTCTTCCCTTCCCCCCCCCACACACACACACAAACCCTCAAATCTTTCTTAGCTTAGGCTGCCTTGAAAATATGCTTGATTACTAAACAACCACATTTTTGGTATTTAAAAAAATCAGTTGCAAATGGTAGTGGTATTCTACACTTCAGTGATAGGTACTCTTATTTCCAATACTGAATCAAAGAATTTACTGTAAATTTAGATACACTATTCAGATTATGGCTATAATGGGAATAGCGTACAGTGTAGATTTGCATGTTGATGATCCCTCCAAATGTACTATTTGGAGACAGTGGTAGTCTGAAGCTGCATCTAGGTTGGACAGAAAAAGCACAGTTAGTTTGCACTAATTTTGTAAGAGGGGATAAATATAGCAACATTTGCCAACTGGTAATCGGGATGATGGCTGTCCCCCATATGCCCAATCCACATTACAGAAAAATCATCATTGGAACAGCAATAGAAGAAATGTCTTCAGAGTCATCTCACATTTGATTGTGTAACATATAATGATTTCTTCTTTCAGACTACCTCATTGCACTTTGTATCCAAGGATAGACAAAGTACCTAAGAGTGAATACAGCTATTTTTGTTGGGTGGGTAGTTTTTTTTTGGGTGGGGGGAGTGAAAATTACAGAGCTAATAGACAAATAGTCCTTCTGAAATATTAAAAAATGCAGCTTCAATTCTTGCCTTACTAAAAACAAAAACTCACATCCTGAACTATGTTTTCATTGTAGGTATAATCTATTCTCCTGGAAGTTGTGCAATATTCTATTTCCACTGCTGAGAAATTGATTAATTTCTAGTAGAGCCCTAGCCCATTTTTCAAAGAATGGAACAAATTGCAAATGATGATGCCCTGGGGCAAAGTGATTTTGCAGATAATTCAAGGTCTTAAGTGTGAGGATGACAGTGGATAGCAGGAGCTTTTTCATTAGATTCCCAGATATTTCATTTTACTTGTGTCGGGAAGATTGGGAAAGAGAGAAATGTAAACTGCTGAATGGTATTCTTAAGTTCTCTTCTATGAAATGTAAACCTTTATGATTCCTAGGTATTTTCTAAAATTAAAATGGGAATCAATAAAGACATGAAGCTCAGTTTGTTCCTTACTGAAGGAAAAGTTGGATTGAAAGTAAGAAAATTTACATTCACTTTTGAGACCAAAGTCAAACCAAAGATTTAAAATAGAAACTTCAGAATTGACTTGAGATGGTTCCCCACATTATCATCACCTATCGGCAGGTCTCTATAAGAAAATCTAATTGTTAAGGATACAAATTACATTTACAAAACTAGGAAGGAATTATAGACTGTTCATGTGAATCATGTAGCAGGTTCTCAAAACAAAGGCAAAATGTAAGAATGGGTTTTAGAAACACTCTTGTGCAATCCTACACAATGCAAACCTATACAATTCAATCAGCAGCAAAGACATCAACATAAAGTGGAAGCTTGGGCAAAGAAGTCCATTATTGAAGATAGCTGGAAAAATTCTGTAACAATGGAATCACAACCAAGAAGGATATCACTTTGTTTTCTGCTTATAAATTTATTTGCCCATCCTGTATCCAATGACTCTGGGCGGCTTGCAACATAAGCACTGGAGTAATCACTTGTAGAATATTGCTCAACAGCACCACCATAAAAATTGTCTCAAAAAAAAAAGCAGCTACATAGTGGGAGAAAGCCAAATTTGTCATCTTATAAATCAGAATGCTTATATTGCTAACAGTACTTCAAGGAAACCATTAATTGTTCAATGTTAGCAATAATCATCTTATAGAAACTGTCTTTAAACATGGAGAGTTGCAACAAAGACTGGTACCTAAAGGAGACTCATCCCTTCAAATTAGACAAATGCCATTTTAAAAATATCTCAATGAAAAGCTATAATCTTTGTTCTGGAGATTAGGAACCTAGGAGTCTCCAGAACTTTCAGTAAGTTCAATCAACAATAGAGAGAATTGTATTTCACCTATATATGCAAGTTCTCCAAACTTGCTATAACATATTTTAGATTGTGCCTGACCCAAAGCTCCAAGATGGAAAGAGAACTGAATCCAAGGCTCTCTAGTCTTAATCCAACACTTTAATCATTATATCTAAGGGCCACAATTCTGTAATTCAGTATTTTATAGTAATTTGTTAAGTGGATGTTGCAGGACAGTATTCAAAAGTAATTTTCTTGAATTAACTATTTTTCCTTTTCTTCTGTGCAGTCTCAGAGTATGGCTTTCATTGAACTTGATAAAATGCTGGGAAAAGGTGAACAACAGTCACTGAGCATCCTTGCAAAGAGAAGCTTGTGTCTGCACGTGTGCAGAATATACAGTGCTATCTCAGAGATAGAATTGGCTGAGCTGAAATGAAATCAAAGCTAAGCCTCTCTGTTGCAATTGCCAGAGAATGGGCTATCTTATTTAGCTCAGTAGTGTGGCAGGAAAGGTCAGCCTGACCAGAAGAGAAAAACAGCCTTCTGTGATAGCAAGGAATATTCTTTTGCATGTTTTCTTTTGACCCTTTGCCTTTATCAAACAAAAAGGTGAAATTCTCTTAAGTACTTAAAAATAGCATTGTACTTAAAGGCGCCAGTCAGAAAAAAGTAGCCGAATGCACCATAATACAGAGGTCCTTGGCAGGGTCTTTGCAGGAAAGAGACAGAATCTGCAGCTGCCAAAAGTTCATCTTCAAATTAAAGGTACATGATAAAGCTATTCATGAATATTCACACTAAGGTTGATATCACCAGTGTACTGTATGTCCATCTGCCCTGCCTAAGCTGTGTTAAAGCATAATGAGGCAACAGGCTTTCTCACATGTGCATTCCCCAGAAATATTATCAAAATATTTCAAGGTTGACTCAGCCTTCCATCCTTTTGAGGTAGGTAAACTGAAGACCCAGATTGTTGGAGGCAATAAGCTGACTTTGTAAAAATGCCGCTCGGGGGGGGCAAAAGCCCTAATAAGCAGGCATATACACGGAATGAAGGCTATTGCTAAGCACACTGATTTGTTCTTAAGAAATTGTAAGCTGCCCTGAGTCTCCAGAGAAGGACGGCATATAAATTGGAATTTTTTAAAAAAATTAAATGTTCCTTACTATGAACCTCACTCGCTGTTTCAACAGTTTTCAAGTGATAAAAAACCAATATTCCATAGTGGAACATCATCTCTGCCTTTCAGGTGTTATGTATATTAGGCAAATATATGAGAACTTTTTAAAAAAATTATGGAATTTATAGGTGTAATGATTTAGCACACATGGTTTTTCCCCAACCATGCTGGCTGGGGAATTCTGGGAGTTGAAGTCCATACATCTTGAAGTGGTCAAGGTTGAGAAACACTGATTTAGCATACCAAGGGCATCAAATCTTCATTCAGTTTGAAGCTTTGGGTCTAGCTTTCTAGCGTCCCTCAATACTGACCACACTGATTGAGTTGGCTGTGAGTTTTAAGTCAGAAACTTCTGAAGAGACACAGTTCCATAACTCTGCCTAATAGGGTTGTTTTGAGGATAAATTGGAAAGTGAGATAAACCATGTTGCCATCTTGAGAATCCAGAATAAAGAATGAGACTTTTTAAAATGTGAACCACAGCAAGAGATATCACTAACTTCATTATGCAGTTCAACCCCTCACCATGACTTTGATTTATATTAAAACTGATACCTCCAGTCCCTGGATCTCTGTCAGAAATATGGAGTGGCCCCAGGGTATAACCCGTCACCAGTTTCTACCCTGTGAGATACCTAGCCAGCATTACAAATCAATCATAATGGTCTTCAATGTGATTCCTCTTTCCCTCTGACCCCACCCATGCAAGGTAAACCAAACTGTACATTGGGGAGATTTTTTTCCCCCACAGAATGACTGATGGGGGAATACATTTTTATCTATTGCTTTCTGATCCCTCTCAGGTCATTAATTATTCTACCTGACATAAGTAAGGCTCTCAAGTCAATTGCTGTACAATAAATGATAGATTTCTTTGCCTCCAAAGAGCTCATTAAGACATGTTTTATTAGGAGGGAATTTGCTGATTAATCAACTATTCATTTGTTTCAAGAGCATCTTTTCCCCAGGATAAGCTGTACTGCTGAAATGTCCCAGAATCAAAGCCCCAGCTTCCACAAAATATTACTCTTTATTCCAAACATACAGGGTTACCTTGATGTCAAAGATGATTCTCTACTTTATTTAAAAAATGCAGAATTCTCAGATTCTAATTACTTATAAGCAAGTTGAGCTTCCCTGGTGTACTCCTGTCATGATTAGAAGGCCTAATCCCACAGTTTAAATAAACAGCAGCTTTGGAGTTGAAAGAAAGAAATTACACTGATGTTAAATCCCCATTCAGCCTCACCACCACCAATAAAAAAAAAAAATCCACAAGTATGGATTGTGTCAATTATATAAACCAGGGCTCAAATCAAACAAGAATATTGAACTATATTGCTGTGCTCTCAAAAAAGTGGCCAATATTTGAAATTGTGATCATGACCTTGCAAGTAAAATCATGTCCCTTTTGATACATATTAATGCTGTTCTGACTGCCATCTTAACTTTTTTGACACATCTGTGGACATACACATTTACATACACATATCTGGGAGTGAAAAGAGCATCCGTGTAATAGTATGGAGGAGAGATAGTTATGGAAACATGAAAGAACAATGGCTGAACCTGACAACAATGTAACTTGGTCATGCACAGCATGGTTCACACATATCCTAAACCACAAAATGTCACTTGTTGATTTAGTGATGTGATCTCTGAACCAGTATACAATAAATTAGTTTCATAAATGTGGATGCAGGATTTTTTTAAGAAGCATAAATTGCTGGTATTCAGGACTATTTAAGCTTCGAACCTTTCTCCAAAGGTCTACTCAGACTCATATCCAAATAAAATGTTGTGTTGATTATTCATATTGAAATAATAAGCAATAAAATTCAATACTGGAGAAATTGAACATATTTAGAGGGTGAGGGATAAAGGGGTACTCTGCCACTTTCCAAGAATTTGAATAACTATCCCTTAAACAGCCATGACCTATTCTTGCTGTTAGCCTAGAATGTAGCACACAGAATAAAGGATTTAAGTTATAAGGAAGGAAAAAAACAATTCATTGTTATGAATGGATTGAATGATTAATTAACTTGCTGTTAGTTCAAAATCAATTATTGACCATTTGAATTAAAAATCAAGACTTCAAAAACAATGAGATAGTACAAATGATTGGAGCATTGCCCTTGAAAGCTACAGCATACTCAAAAGAAACAGACACAGTATGGATATAACCTGCATAAGTAATTTTCTGCATGAAAATCTAAAGTGAACTAAAGGGATGAGCTGATGTTTGTGAGATATGCTCATATCCCCCCCCAAAAAAGGCTTTTTCAGTATGTGAGAAATAAAAGAAAAACCAAAGAGGATGAAGGGCTGTTGCAAGGAGAAAAGAACGAATTGATTGTAGGTGATGGCAGAAGGCAGAATGCTATAATTCATGTTTTACATGTCTTATATCTAGAAGGAAATTAAGCCCAAGATGATCATTCTTGAGCCACTAGGGGAAGAAGGTAAGTGCAGCATAGAATAGAGAAGAAGAGGGTGAAAGAACTCTTAACAATTTTAAATGAATTAAAGTCTCTAGGGCCACATAGATAACATCCTAGGATATGGGAATAACTAGTGCATAACTGTTCTCAGTCAACTTTTAGAACTCTTGGAGAAAAAAAACTTGAAATCCCAAAAGAATGGATAAGATCAAATGTCCAAAAAAAAGGAAGGAGGAGGATCCAGGAAGTTACAGGTCTGTTAGCTTGTCATCTATTATGGCTCAGGCCCTTAAATGAATAAACATATTTATGAACACAAGAAACGACAGCATAGCACAGTATGTCAGACTAGACTAACTTGATTTCTTTTTTCAACAAAATTAAGTTAGCGAAGTTTCTTAAAATATTCTTATTATTAAATTGGTAATATATGGGCTAAATACTAACTGTTAGATGGGGTCATAGTTATTGTAGCCAGAGAATATTCATAAATAGTTGTTTATCATTTTGGAGAGGTGTATTAAAATCTAGGCTCTGCTTTGTTCAACATTTTTATTCATGACTTGGATGAAGGGGATTGCAGGAATGATTATCAAACTTGCAAACAACACAAAATTAAGGGTAGTGGCTAACTAGTACAGGAAAAGATTGAAAAAGATCTAGACACACACAAACAATGGGCTAAAACAAGCTGAACAGAATTTAACAGGGAGAAATATAGACTCTTAAAATGGTGGTAAAAACAGGAAGGCACAATAAACAGTTTCATTGTATGAAAAAGATATTAATATTTTAGTAGCTCATAAATTGATCATGAGCCAATAATGTGATGTAGCTGCTAAAAAAGGCAAATAATATTTTAGATTGTATTAACAGTAAATAGAGTCCAGATCAATGAAAATAATTGTTCCTTTCAGTTCTACTTTGGTCAAGCCCCTTGGATTATTTATTTATTTATCTATCTATCTATTTATTTATCTATTTATTTATTTATTTATTTATCTATTTATAAATCTTATAAATGCAACTCTGGATGGTTGACAGAATTTAAAATGTACAACATAAAAACACATTTTACAAACAATTAAAACACAAAATAGCAACAGCACTTAGACTTATATACCACTTCATAGTACTTTACAGCCCTCTGTTTACAGAGTCAGCATATTGCCCCCAATGATCTGGGTCCTCATTTTACCAACCTCGGAAGGATGAAAGGCTGAGTCAACCTTGAGCTGGTCAGAATCGATCGCCTTCTAGTGAACAATAAGTTAGCCTGCAATACTGCAATCTAGCTATATATCAACAATCAGGGGTGGGTTCTACTTACTTTTACTACTGGTTCTAAAGTTGCACGCGCTTTGTGCGTAATCAGAGTGCGTGGAGCGCACATTCGGCGCACGCACTGAATGGGTGCTGCGCTTGCGCAGAAGCCTTTTTTGACAAAAAAAACTCAAATAAAGCATTCTGCACATGCGCGTGAGCGTGCTTTGCATGCTCCGCACAGACACCGGTAAGTACGGGCGCATGGGTGGGGCCAGCTCCCAGTCACATAGAACCGGTTCGGTGACATCACAGCATCACTGCTACCTATTCGTGCAAACCAGCCCAAACCGGAAGCAACCCACCACTGTCAACAATGTAGGCTCAATTACTCTTCTGAACTCTGTCTTCAAGGGTTTCCCAAAGATTCGTTAGAGTTAATCTAGTCTCAAGCAATATGGTGTTCCATTCCAAGAGTAGGCATAGCTGTGGAAATGGCATGCCTTCTGGGTCCCACTAGGTGACCACTCTTTTTTTTTCATGTTTTATTTATTTTATTTATATAATGGCTTGGACTTCCGGCACTGTTGGAGTGGAATCTGTGACCTCCGTGAATCAGCTCCGAGCTATCCCTGTCGGGGGCTTCATTAGAAGCCATAGCTACCTTGGAGGGGTAGTGAAGCAAAGGCCTTGCAGGTCAAGGGGAGCCGCATCTCCCCTCCCTGACTCGGAAAACCCCCTCATCCGAAGACCAGGAACAGCGGCAGTCAAAATGGCTGCCGTGAAGCCGAGGAACAGAAAGAAACACAAGTTGAGCAGGAGGAGAGAGATGCTGAATAGTGTGTAATCTGGGTAAGAAAAGATTTACAGCTGAAGTTGGACCTCCCAGGAAATTTAAGGGGAATAATTTTTAGAACAATTTGCTGCAGCAGCGTGTAATTATTGTGGGGAAAAAATATGCTGGAAATTTAAAGAAGTAAAACTCTGTTTAAAAAGAAAAGCAAGTGGGAAATAGAATCCCCAAGGTAAAAGGTATGATATTAAGAAGGCATATTAAGATGCTGGAACTATAAACCTACCTTTTCTTCAAATAATGGAGCTACAAGACTAAGTAAGCAAGAAAAAAAAACTGGCTGTTTCAAAATAAAAGTACAATGGCACCAGAGCCAAAATAAGAGTAGAGAGGAAGCAAAGAACGCCATCTGCTGACAATAGAATATTTGTAACTTGGCAGCAAATATGGAAATGGAGGGAAATAACGGCTGAATGATATATATTTACTTTTTAACCACCGGAGACTGGAATATTAAAAAAAAAAAAAAGAATTGATGTCTGTACCCCTAAATACTATTGAATACATAGTCCACATATTTGTTGTAGTATTCATCACAATAATATTGATAATATAGTAATATAATAATATAATAACAATAATACTTAACATCATCTTCTTTAACAACTTTTCATATTTACATTTCCTCTTTTTATGTTTCCTCTTTTCTAACTTCTATTTCTATTGTCTAGCCACTGATAAAATACATCCCATATCAAAAAATATTCAGTTTCTTCTTTATCCTTAATAGTGAGTGTTAATCTATCCATTTCTGCACATTCTAATACTTTCTTAATTACCTTAATTACTACCTGGAATCTCATTGTTTTTCCATTGCTGTGCAAATACAATACTAGTTGCGGATAGTATATGTAAAACCAGATACATAGTCCTTTTATCATATTTTTCCGGTAGAATGCCCAACCAAAATATCTCTGGTTTCAAGTTTATGTGTTGCTTTGTCATTTTTTCGAACTAGGTATTTTTGTCCAGTATTTTTTAGCTTTTGAGCATGCCCAATTCTTGATTGATGGGAGCCAGAGCATGCCCCTTCTTTCCAACCTAATAGGATGGGCAGAAAGAATGGGAGTATGGCAGCCCCTCAAATACTGTTCTTAACTTCACAGTCTTAAAGGATATTGACAAATGGGGGGGGAGGGGGGAAGTGTTTTCTTGTTAGGAAAACAACCCAGAAAAAATAGGAATGGATAGGAAAGAAGCAGAGTTTGATGAGATGGGCAGCTATACAACTTTGATTAAAAAATAGTAACAAATAAATTCCACATAGATCTTCCTTGACTCTCTTTAGAGGAAGAAAAAGGAAAAGGAAGGAAGGAAGGAAGGAAGGAAGGAAGGAAGGAGAAAGAAAGAAAGAAAGAAAGAAAGAAAGAAAGAAAGAAAGGAATCAGAGAGAGAAAAAGAGAAAGAGAAAGAAAGAAAGAAAGAAGAAAGGAGAGAAGGAAGGAAAGAAAGAAAGAGAGGGAGGGAGAGAAGGAAGGAGAAAGAAAGGAAAGAAGGAAGGAAGGAAGGAAGGAGAGAAAAAGAGAAAGAAAGAAAGAGGGAAAGAGAGAAGGAATTAAGGAAGGACAAAGAAAGAAAGAAGAAAGAAAGAAAGAAAAAAGAAAGAAAAAGAAAGAAAGAAATGGACAGAAGGAAAGGAGGGAAGAAGATAGATAGATAGACAGACAGACAGACAGATAGAGAGAGAGAGAGAGATCTGAGTTTATTTGAGATATTTAAAAGGGAGCAGAAGAAGAGAAGCAGGGCGCTTACAAAGGATCACTGGGGAAATGCACATTCATAGGTCAAGGCAATCCAACTGAAACCAACATAAAGTACCAAATGCAGATGGAAACGAACAGAATCTCAGCAACTGAATTCATGAGGACTAGCCCAAGACTGCATTCTGAACCCACCAAAGTTGGTGTGTAGCTATAAATTGCACGTTAGGGATACTTAGGAAAGGCCACCTGCTGCTCTCTTAATGCCTATATTACACTATCCTGCAGCCAGACTTGAAATACTTCGAACATTTTCTGTTTTCACACCACATAATGGATGCGGTAGAGAAAAGCCCAGCAACACACACACACACACAGACCCATAGGTACACAGAGATATCTAAAGTCAGTTATGATGGTCATATAGTATTTCCAGGATTGGAGGGGATAAACTTTTGAATAATAATTGGTGGAGAATATAAAGGGGGATGGAGGTTGATGATTATGGTCTGCTTTTGGACTTCCTGTTGGCAGTTGTGATGAACACACAAAGAAGGCATAAAAAGATATTTGGTTTTATTAAACCAGGGGTTGCCAAGCTTGGCAACTTTAAGACTTGTGGACTTCAACTCCCAGAATGGCTGGCTGGAGAATTCTGGGAGTTGAAGTCCACAAGTTTTAAAGCTGCCAAGTTTGAAGACCTCTGCAATATCTACTGCAAGAGAGGGCCAAAAAACCCTACGAGCACACCGTTGAAAGCAGAA
>JANHFM010007735.1:16270-27978 GCA_032468115.1 Grayia smithii | reverse complement strand
GTCAGGTAGTGCATTCCAGGCATTGACCACTCTGTTGCTGAAGTCATATTTTCTGCAATCGAGTTTGGAGCAGTTTAGCTTGAGTTTGTATCTATTATTTGCTTGTGTAATGTTGTGGTTATGCTATTCCTAACCTCCTACTTCATTAAAACAATTTTTTTAAGATGTTGATGATAGTAAAATAAATTAAACCAGAAAGCTAAAATTGATGGAAGGGACATTTCCTCTCTTTCTAAGGAGTTGCTTTGAATTCATGAGTTTTTTTAAAAAGAAAAAGCAATAATTTACATGTTTCACTTCCATGGATATTACAGTCATTCTCTTGGGATTCTCTTTGCATACAAAGCTTGCTAAATTGCAAAGCAAAGATAGTGCTAAGTAGGTTTCAAAACAATTCTTGAAAAAGTTCCCACAGCTTCCAAATGAGCTTTACAATATGCTGTTTACCTGTGAACCATCGTCCTCTTAACACAATTAACTTTTCATTTCCTTTTAACCTCTTTTTTTGAAAAATGGCATTGTTTCGTGCTTCCCCCTCTTTCTCCCTGGAGTAGTTTCAACCCTCTCCAAGAATGTAATAAAAGGTGCATCCTGTTGAAATCGTCCCTCAGATTCTTAAGCATTGGCAAAATCTTCTCTAAGAGTCTGTATGTGGGCCGTTCAATGTGGAACAACTCAAAATTAAAGATACCAATAACCCATGCAACTCCCAGAGTATATATAACACAACAATGCTACATTTGCAGGCAACTCCCTTTTGGATCATCTGAAATTTATGTAAGTTCTTCAGGACAGCCCTATGTAGCATGGATTACAGTAGCCATCATGAGAAGACAAGGAGATGATTGACTGTTCTCAGAGGCATCCTGTTCCAGATAATGCCACAATTGGTATGCCAGCCAGTCAAAGCCCCCTGGCCAGAGCTTTCACTTGTTATTCCAGCAACAGCTATGAATACATATGGGTCCCCTGCTGGGTCTGCTCTCTAGAGAAGAGAAGAGAAGAGAAGAGAAGAGAAGAGAAGAGAAGAGAAGAGAAGAGAAGAGAAGAGAAGAGAAGAGAAGAGTTGGAAGGGACCTCAGAGGTCTTCTAGTCCAACCCCCTGCTTAGGCTGGAAACCTGATCCTGTTTCTCACCATCTATTCCTTAACAGCCTCCAACTATTAAGCCAGAATTCTACTGCATCTCCCATTTGGTCTAGGGCTGGGGTCTCCAACCTTGGTTGGAGCAAGCTGGCTGAGGAACTCTGGGAGTTGAAGTCCACAAGTCTTAAAGTGACCAAGGTTGGAGACCCCTGGTCTAGGATGGAGCTACATAACTGGATATCATTAGCACACAGATGATAACACATTCTGCACCAGCAGATGACCTCCCCCAACAGCTTCAAGTAGATGTGAAACATAACTGAAGAGAGAATCAGCCCTGATGTACCTCATGAGGGAGTGCCTAAGAGTCTGACCTCTCCTCTTCTGTTACAGCCTACTCAACCCATCTAATCGAGGAACAACAGAACTATTCTAAAGCTGTC
Source organism: Grayia smithii (assembly GCA_032468115.1). Taxonomy (NCBI): domain Eukaryota; kingdom Metazoa; phylum Chordata; class Lepidosauria; order Squamata; family Grayiidae; genus Grayia; species Grayia smithii. The sequence continues at coordinate 26,450 of JANHFM010007735.1, read as the reverse complement.
CCTCCAACTCCAAACCTTTTTTTTTTTTTAAATTCCATTTATATCCCGCCATTCTCCGGAGACTCAGGGAGGCTTACAATTAAGCACAAGCCAATGTGCTTAGCAATTTGCAGGTGGCCCAGAAGGATACTATGTTCTGAGAGATGTTCACGCTCCTTCTATTCAAGTCCACCAGAAGTGAAAAATAAGAGGGGGGAAAAAAATCAATTTTTCTCTCTTATATTATGTACACATATACATAATATATATTCTGGATATATTAGTTGAGTTTATTTGGGACATTTAGATGGTATAAATCAGCGTGTTTAAGTCAATAGTATGGGAAACCCAGTGTTTCATTCCTAAATATTCTTTTCTTGTTTCTAGTGTTTATGAACTGCCCACATTTTTGGGGCATTTGGCAGCATATAAATTTAAATAAATAAATACATTTTTTGTATTTAGATATTGTAATTGATTGCAATATTGATTTAAGTCCTATCCTCCAATGAAATTGCAAAGAACAAGAAATAAATCATTTCATTCATTCAGATCTATTGCTCTTCTTCTCTACTTTTCAAATGTAATGTCCCATGCAAAATCTTAGACCAATCTTTAAGGGAAATTACTTCCGAACCATCTTAATCTCCTTTTGGTGGAGGCCAGTTAAGCAGAATAAGAGGATGGCAGAGAGAGAGAGAGTTCTGAAAGCACAACTTAACTTTCATATTGGTGTACATTTTTTCTACCAATATAGTATTACCAATAAAACAGAATATTTGTAGTTCAGGGTTGAAATGAGGCAGTCCTTGGTGTTCTTTGAGATTGTTTGGTTTCTTGCAGATGTTTCATTACCCAAACTAAGTAACATCATCAGTGTAATGATGTTATCTAGTTTGGATAAGAGAAACATCTGCAAGAAACCAACCAAACTCCAAGAACATCAAGGACCCGTCAACCTGGCATTGCATTCATTTTTGCAGAAGGAATTTGATAACAGCTTTTTTTTTTTTTACCCAGTGGACATAATCCATAGATTATAATGTAAACATTATTCATGTCTTTCTGCTTCTAATTTTTAAATTAAGGCACAATTTGTATCTCATTCTTGCATGGGAGAACCCAAAGTTTAATGGACATTTGTATTTCACAATAAGTCATAGGTTCATTTTGGGACCTTTCACCAAGCATGGTACTCTACCTCCACCCCCTATCTCACATCTCAGTTATACAATATTTTATCTCACAAGTTTTTATTCCCATCATTATTTTTGTTATTTCATGTTTTAGTGCTTTGTAATTAAGCCCGAAGCAATGACAGTACTTGAGTTATAGCTGGGGTGAGTCACGCCTTGTGTGCTGTTAAGCGCCACAGAGAAGGCCAAGTGTTCCAGGCTGGATTTACTGTGTCATAAACAATACCCTTGTGTGTCTTAGTGGAAAAGTAAACCTGTGCAAGAACAGGAATGGATTTCCATGCTAACCGTATGCTCTTGTGTTAAGGTGAACTCACATTGTCTGCAAAGCTAGACGTAAGCATTTTCTTTAGAGTAAAGGGCTAGGAACTACGTGATGACTTTGATTCTCTTTCCTTCATTATGCAATACGCTATTTGATTTACATATAAGGAGGGGATCATCTAGAGAGGTAATCTAACAGGTTCCCTAAGAAATAGTCTCACCAGGATCTCTTTTTGAAATTGAGTTTTTCATTATTATGTGAATAAGAGAAGGATGAAAGCTAATAATGTATCCTTCCTCAGAAAAATATCTGACCCAGCCTCTAAAAATGTGCATTTTTTAACTGTCCGTAGCTTAAGTGCCCCACATTTCACAGTACAGTTGAATTCTCTGAACATCCTGTTTCTTTGCAGCATTTTGGGGTGTAAAGAAAGAAAAAAAAATAGATTATCAGATCTTTCATACCATTTTTCACAAACGTGAAAACCCAGATCTTCCTTTCAAAATAGCTGAAAATTATCTACCTATAATTATCAAAATGGCACAGGGGGTAGCATAGTGCAGGGGTCTGCAATCTTAAACACTCAAAGAGCCATTGCGACCTGTTTCCCACAGAAAAGAAAACACCAGGAGCCACAAAACCCTTCCCATGCCTATTTCTTGAGCGGCTACAAAACTAACATTTGTAGTTGAATTAAACATTCTATTTTCTTCTGAAACTTTTTTCTTGGATTTATCCGTGGTTGGCCTACCGGGGGTTGAAAAGCTCAATAAATTGTGTGGTGTGTGTCGCACATTGGCAGTTGTAACACATATTTTGAGCGACAGGAAGCCGCAGCAGAGGGATAAAAGAGCCACATGCGGCTCCAGAGCTGCAGTTTGCTGACCCCTGCTGTAGATGATTGTCTCAGTATTTGCAAGTATCTTTGCAGCTATGGAATAAGCCATTCAATTAAAGCATAATCCTGAATGGTTAATTAGAAGGGCCAGCAAATTTAAGTAAGAAATTACCTCAAATGTCTTAATCGCTGGTAGCACTTATCCTGTATTGCCTGGGCTTAAAAATTAAAGAAGATCAGGCAGACCTGGTTAATATTTGAATAGAAGACCTCTATTGAATACCTAGACTGAGAAATTAAAAAGATGTCTTGGAAGAAGGCACTGCTATAAAATGCTTCTGTAACAGAACCAGAAACAAAACCTGTCCGTACATGTCCATTAGTCATCAGAGGTTGACCTTGATTGAAAGAAGACTGTATTTTAATTGATGCATGTAGTATAAGGGGGAAAAAATTGACTGTTGGAGGTTCCCTACTGTTGGCCCAGTTTAGCGTTGATCTCATGCCTATTTCAGGTTAGAGTTGTAGTTAGTGCTACAGAGCCCGTATAATGGAGTGGGAGTGGGGGGACCAGTTTCAAATCTGCATCAGTGATGGAAGATCACTGGGTAGCTTTGATGTATGATAGAGAATTTGTCAGCCCTACCCACCTCATATTTTCTGGAAAATGAGAGGAAGAAGCATTTTACTCTGCCTTGAGCTTCTGGAAGGTACAAATCTGACAAATAAATTATATTCCATACAATCACATAAGTATTCTGTGTGTATCAGTCCATTGCCCATACCTATTAATTGATGGGATAAGGGCAACAGTATGTTGGAATGTAAAAGAATCTATAATTAGAAAAATCTGTCTATGTTTTTCTTTTCTCCTTTTAGGCAAAAAAAAAAAGAACTCCAATTAGCTCTTAAACATAAACTAATTTATTATGGTGCACATGTTTTGACCTTTCAAGTGTCATCTTGTGTTTTATATAGTGTTACAGAAGTCCTTTAAGCCTTCTCTGATGTATGAAGATTTTAGTTTTGATTTGCATTTGTAAACCAAAGAATGTTTTAGGAGATCTTTAAAATAATACCTATAGAATTTGGACTGAATACATTCAAAATATGTAAGACCATTTTTAAAATGGTCTCCAACATGCAATAAATTATGATGTATATATACTTTTTTAAACCAGATCTTCTCTTGGAATAAAGCTAATACAGTATATGTGACTGTATTTTTGGATGGGGTTGGAAGTTGGATTGTGCTATCTCAGGCCTTACTATTGAGAGTTCAGTTAAAGAAACAGTGAATTAAGATACAATCTGTACAGTCTGAATTTTGTCAGAATGTGAATACAACAGTTGTTTCTTTCCTTACATTCACAAGAGCATGAGGATACCTACTATAAGGACTATATATTTTAAGAAATGTTTATTGATTAAATGTATATTTTTCAGTTCAAAAACATTTAAATAGCTAAAAAAATTTATGTGGTAACCACTTAAGGTCCTCTTACACCTTCTGTCAAGTCTTCTGCTCAAATTATACATGCTGAAAGAAAGTTCAGAAGAAGTTTATAGACAATAAACTAGTACCAATCCCAGTGGCTTAGCCTGGTGAAGGACTTAGTATATGTATGTTTTAAAGCTAATTTTAGTGGATGGTCCTTAATTTCAAAGGGAAATATAGAGGTATGGAAAATATTCTCAGGCTAGTGTTTTTAATTTTTATTTTATAGAGATGGAAAACTAGCCACAAAGCAGATTGTCTTTCTTCAGAGACCTTTCCTGCCCCAGAAAAACAAGAGGAAGCAACCTAAGGTATATAGCCTTACACTGTTTGGTGTATTTGTCTTGGCAAAGTTTGCATATTTTAACTGAATTTAATTGAGTAACTTATATTTTAATAAGCAACATGTCGGTTGCTTATTTAACTTTGCTGTTATTTTCAACTATGGCTCAGTTATCAAAGTTAACAAACAGCAATGAAATATATAAAAGATAAAAGAAGTGGAAGCAAGGACAAGGAACTTATAGCTCAACACCTTTTAAATGGAGTAACACATCATTCCTCTTAATCAATTCAGTCAGCCTTGAGGAATGCTACGAATTATAATTTAACAGTAGTTTGAATATGGCTTGCATCCTTTCCATCTCTCCAATGAGTTTTACTCTTCCCCCTTTTGCCTTTACATATTTAAAGCCTGGGCTCTACTTTGGCTAATTAAAAGAAAAGACATGTCAAAGGTAATGTCACGAACTAAGATGCTTCAGTTTATTATCTTTATTATCCAGGAAAATAAAAAGAACCAAAATATCAAGTGTTATTTGGGACAGGTATTCACATGTAATAGTTTGAGGCTTCACTTTGAGACTTTGGAATGGCACATTTAATTGCAAAGAGAAGCACATATTGTCTAATTAGATCTGGAATGAGCTTATTTAAAATGGGAGACTTGTCCTCTTGTTGACCATAAGAAAAATTTAAAAGCCTATATAGTGTTTTTGATTATGTCAAAATGCTACAGAATGCAGCACAGTTTATAACAGGAATAAGATCATTGTAATCAAAACTTTTTGAACCTATGCTTTTTCAACAACTATTATTTAAAATTCTTTTAATTTGACATAATTTGATTAAATTTGAACTGACAATAACTTGTTAACTCAGTATGGAAGACCTATTCTAATTTTAGTTTGGTTGAAGACTGGTTGTGAGAAGAGAAAGAATTGTGATGTCTTTTCCTGAATGCAGTGAAGCAGGTTTGCACTCAGGCACATAGCACATAAAAATCAGCATATTCAAATTATTATTTTTTCTGTCTCATGGCTTTTATTGTTTTATTAATGTATAAAACATAAAAATAAAAATAGGAAATTAAGGTAAGGAAAAAGACGGGTGGGAAAGAAAATATGAGGTACAAGGGAAGAAAGAAGCAAGCGTTGACTTCCAACTTTTTAGCACAGTACAACATAACAACATTATAGGTGGTCCTCGACCACAATTGAGCCCAAAATTTCTGTTGTTAAGTGAGAAATTTGTTAAGTGAGTTTTGCTCCATTTTACAACCTTTCTTGCCACAGTTATTAAATGACACGCTGCAACTGATAAGTTAGCAACCCAGTTGTTAAGTGAATCTGGCTTCTTCATTGACTTCGCTTGTCAGAAGGTTGTAAAAGGTTATCACATGACCTTGGGAAACAGCAGTGGTCATCTGAATTTTGATCACATGACCATGGGAAGGCTCCAAAGATCATAACTGAAAAATGGTCATAACTGAAAAATGGTCATAAGTCACATTTTTCAGGATTGTTGTATTTTGAATGATCACTAAATGAACTGTTGTAAGTCAAGGATTACCTGTACAGCCTCAACTTTTACTTTTACACATTAGTATATAATTAGAATTTCTATAACAATAAATCTATCTAATCAGCAGAACCAAAGTCAAAGTTTCATTTATTTTTCGTCACAAGCACAAAATCCAGAAGTGATATCCAAATAAAAAATATATTTAAGTATATTCTCCTAGTTGAATAAAACGATCAACGTAACCGTTTTTGCTTTATCTTCCTTGCTGTGAAAATAATATGTATTTCTATTTGCACTTAATAATTTTTATAAACTATCACCATTTATATCAACAAAATTAATTTCTTCTTTCAGATTCCTTAACCTTAAAAGGGAAAATACTTCTTTCGTCCATTATAAAAGACTAATATTTGCTTTAAGAACATTTCTAAACATCAAAACTAATACATCTTTTTAAAACTTCCTCTTAACATATATACTTTAAAGTTCACTTTCAGACTAATAAAATTCAACTGACTCCAATTAACTCATTAAAATTGGATCACTCCTCCAAGTTACCATCATAGAATAATTTTTTCTTGTATACATCCTTTTTACAACTCTAAACTTTTCTGTAAGGTAATACATCTTTTTCTTTTAACTTTTTCTTAACCTAGATACATACATACTTAAGCATTTACGCATTATATATAAAGGAAAAATACATTTTTCAAACTTTAGATTAAACTTTCTTTCAATTTTAAATATCTAAACAATAAAAATCCATTGTAATTGTAATTGACTCATTAAATTTAAGCCATTCCTTCCAGCTTGTCCTCATGGGAATAAAATCTCTGGAACATTTGTCAAATAGTCTTTTTTTCTCAAACATTTCTCAACCTTGTTATTGTCCATTAGGAAAATGCCCCAAACTTGTCCTTTTAAAAGTTGCAGATTTTCTTAAAAGTTTTCTTTCAATTCTGTTGGGAGGTTTATATTTAAACCATCTTAATAAAAATTGGTGTCAGGTTTATATTCTAAAATTTCAATTGAGTCCTCTGCATTGTCAGCTACTTGTGAAATTGCTTTGGTGGTTTGGTAATTTTCTACACATATTACATCTCTGAAGTAGTTTGTGAAGTTTTTTTTAACATCCTTGGAGCATAACTAATTTATGAACTGATGGATTTTATTTAAAGATTTTTCAAATATATCAATTTCCTCCTCCATTTTCTTAACTCCCTCTTTAGTCAGAGTAGCTTTTTTGTAAGTCACTTAAGAATTGCTGGCCAATTAGGACTCATAAAAATCAGAAAGTTTAGCCACTCATAGCAAAGCTACAAATTACTAAACAATAATAAACTAGAATTGCCCTTATATTTCTCCATCAACTTTTGTTAAAAAAAAAAAAGGTACTCCACACTTCCTTATTTTAGTTTGCCTTCAGCAGCCTTCTTCCTTATTGTTCAACAATGAAAAAATTCTCCAAAGGGTGCAGATTTTCAAAAAGGAATAACAGGCTGTGGCTAAAGAGAGGCTCTTTTAGCTTAATAAAAATTAATAGTCCTTAAATAAGATTAAGAAATGAAAAGCACAACTTGTTCATTTGAAAAATAAATTCCAAAATGACTGCTTCTTCAACAACGAACTGATTGCATCTCTGACCTCCAGCTTTTAGCATGCAGGCTGCTTCAAAGCACAGCTCCTGAAGCTGCTTGCAGACCTTTGCTGTATCGGAGGATCTTGAGGGATAATTCTAGGACTTTCTCTAGGAGAGTCATATAAAAGAATGCCAGTTCCTTCTGTTGGTAAGTTGAAAAACCTACAGTCCATGGAAAAAAACTTTCAAGGATCCTTTCCTGGGCAAGTCATTAGGCCATCTTTTCATCAAAAGTCAGCATATTCATATTTTTTTGATTCATTTCACAAAGAAATAATATTATGATTGCAATAGTGGGCACATGGCATAGCAGAACTAAGCACCATTTGGTCATATTGCTAATAGATAGGTACCAACCATACTGTGACACAAAGAGAAAGAAAGAAATGTTTAGCGTACCAAGCCACTAGGAGTAGTTGCATTCCATCCTTAACAGTATTGATATCAAATTGGTCTAGTTCTCCAGATCATTAGTACACTCTGAATTAAGAGGGCAACATCAGTTCCTGTAATCTAGAATAGAATAGAATTCTTTATTGGCCAAGTGTGATTGGACACACAAGGAATTTGTCTTGGTGCATACTCTCTCGGTGTACATAAAAGAAAAGATACATTCAGCATGAGTCATAGGGTACAACACTAAATACTAAAAAAAATCTAAATACTTTATTCACTGCTCCTTCCTTTTCCAGCAGTCATGACCTTTACCCCGTTATTGGATCCTTATATCTAAAAGTACCAGGTATAGGCCCCAGATTCTTGTATCTCTTTGCTGCCAATTAGTGGTCATATGGATTTTTACATCCAAGATTTGGTAGCATTGCTAAGTCTATACTGTACTCTCTCCTTCTGGCTCTAATTTTACTCTGAACTGATAAATTATTTTTATGCTCTGGCCACAGTAGAATTAACTTTTTTCATAGTTAAATGTGAATGATTTATTTAAAGAAGAAAATCTAGGGACAGTCTGTCTATATGTTCCTTTTGGGTGGACAGAAATTTGAAGGAAAACTTGGTAAAATTGTGATGCTGCAAGGTGATCGCTGAACATATGTCAGCATTTCTGTCAGAAAAAAAGAAATAGGATGTGAAAGAGATCAAACTGAACAAGTTAGCTGCATGAATTAGGAAAGTGTTCAGATGGCATGAAGTTGACCCAGTTTAGTTAACCTACTATGGGGTGGGGGGGAAGAGTGTGGAGGAATTCAGACTGCTAGTCTCACTCTTAATTGTTTTGGAAGCTAGGAGTGTTCTTTGGAAAGCTTAATTAGCCAGAATTTGTCAGCTAAGGAATTGTTGGAGAGCAATTCTATTAACTTAAATAAACAAACAAACAAACAAACAAATAAATAAATAAATAAGACATCAAACATATGCTTATTCCCATTTGTTGGAAAGGATGCTATAACTGGATAAAAATGTCAAATCCAGTCTAAACCTCTGAACCATTATTATGGTTCGTCACACAGTCAGCCAAATATTCTGGCTGACTGTGAATTTGGCATTTTTGTCCAAATGTCCATAATGAATTTGGCATTTTTGTCCAACTATCAAATCCTTCCCAAGTACCTGGGATAGGCAGATATTGATGTTTAACGGTATTAGGGATATTGTTACAAGATGTAAGCTGTTCCAAGTGAAGCTGCCTTTTGCAATTAACTGATTATTGAATTTTTGACAATGCCAATGTGGTATGCCAGTAGTTTTGGGATTGCACCCAAGGCATTTATTGGTACTACCTTTGTTTTCTTTTGTCAAATCATTCTATGTCTATTTGCAGATCATTATTATAGTTATTATAATAAAAATAATTGGAATCCTTATACCTAAAGGACTCCTACAATATCAGGAAATACTGAACCTATCAAACTTGAATAACCTTTTTTTACAAAAAAAAAAAAAAGCACCCTGCTTCGACTGCCTTTATTCTTAGATGTTGCCATAATCATTCTTAGGATCCTGGTTAGGACTTAAATTATTAAGTTTCCACTAGTCTTAGACTGTGCATCTAACTGTAGAGTAGTCCCACATAATACATTGAGGTTGAAAGAAGTTAAAAGAAAAAAAAATACACTGAAGTTGAAAAATAATAATTGAAGTTGAAAGATTATAGCATAAACAGCCAGACGGCACTTGGGTAGCACTTAAGAAATCTGCGCATTGACAAAATTTCCATATGTCAATTACAAAAAGCCACAATGCTTGGATCTACAGATGTACTACGCTGATATATTATGACATTGTAGGTTCTTGGGAATAATTCAATGCAAATGAAGTTCCAACACCAGCCAGAGAATTGACAGCTGTGATTTCATATTGTTGTGTATAATAATATATCCTACGGAATATTTTTTCCACTGCTATTTTTTTCTTATTTTGCATTTACCAATGTGTAACATTTTTCAAGAAATTGAGTACCTTACTTTATTGTTCAAACTGAATCACACAAGAAGACATAGGCATTCATCAAATGGTAAATGCAATATCTAATGCATTTTTGTTTTGTTTACTATTGGTTAAGTCTTTGCAAGGTTTCTGAATCAATCCTGCAATAGTACTTTAGAGCACAGAATCCTGGAAAGATGCAGCTGCTGTAACAAATTGCCAATTGGCTCAGTGTTTCTGCTTTTGCATATTCCGGAAGACCTTGTCAGAACCAAATTTGAAGCACTGTAAAGTCTTCCTTTTGCATAAGGTTTCCTGTTTTCATCTATTAAGAAAACATTCCTGTTGTTAGTTGCATGTCATGTCCAACCCATCGTGACCCCATGGACAGAGTTCCTCCAGGCCTTCCTGTCCTCTACCAACCTCTGGAGTCCATTTAAGCTCACGCCTACTGCTTTCATGACTCCATCCAGGCACCTCATTCTCTGTTGTTTCCTTCGTCTTTTGCCCTCAATCTTTCCTAGCATTAGGCTCTTCTCCAGTGAGTCCTTCTTTCTCATTAGGTGGCCAAAATATT
>JANHFM010007733.1:22390-33660 GCA_032468115.1 Grayia smithii | reverse complement strand
TTGGCTTGTGCTTAATTGTAAGCCGCCCTGAGTCTCCGGAGAAGGGCGGGATATAAATGGGATTAAAAAAAAAAGAAGAAGAAGAAGAGATGAATTACCTCTATTGTTAAAGAAGAAACTATTAACTCTATAACTTTGTTCATATATTGGAAGACTAGAGGATATAGCTAAAAAGATTATATAAAAGTTTTTGCCCAGAAACCTATTCAATTAATGGCAATCATATCTGTCAAATTTCATTTTGCACAATTTCTATTTTTTGAAAACTTTAAATTTGTGTTGTTTCATATTTTTTGGATCAGTTTACAGATTTCAAAAACAAAAATATATAATGTAGTTAATGTTAATTACTTATTAAAAGTTTTTGTGGCCCTGATTTTATAAGGAGTCAAAGCAAAAAAGTTTACTTTGTCTCTATAAAGACTTAAGGTATAAGTGTATCATGTACAATCTATTGCATAAATAGGATAGACAAAACAGGAAGAAATGTCCACTGTATTTGTTATACTGTTATCTCCATCTCTTAAGAGAAGAATCCATAAGAATCCATAAGATTGAGATCTGGAATAAGCAGAAATTAGAGGAGGATCAGCATGTAGTTTCTCAGAGGATGCAGAAGATTGTTTTATTTCCGTGTACAGTCATAGAGTTGGAGAGACCTACATAGATGATTAGGCCCAACTGCCTGCTCAGTCAGGAATACAATTTAAGCATCCATGACAGATAACCATCTAGCCTCTGCTTGAACAGTAAATATTGCTTCCTGATCTTCTAGTTATCATACTGTACAATTGTATTTGCTATAAAATTGTTTCATCAAAATGGCAGATAGGTTATTCTTTCCATGTTTTATTCACCCTTGATTCCTGACATGTCCATCAGCAATCCTTGCCCTTTCATTGTTGACTGAGCTTGCTGAATAGATAGCTGCAGAGAATGCCTACTGTTAATGTCCCAGGCTGCTATTATTGCACCGTGCATTAGATTCTAATGTTACACCTTATATTTAATGACCAGCTGGTGTCCCCAGCTTCTGGTCCATTTTTCCCACCAACTCCCTTCCACTACTGAAGATTTGCAGGTCAAGAAATGGACTCATAAAGTAGAAAACTATTCTTTCAGGACATGGCAAGCAACATTTTTGCCAAATAGAGCACTTCTTTGTTTTGTTTTTAGCAACCAAGGACTGCAGGGGAATGACAATGACCTGATGATAATGACTTTTGCTTTTTTTGTCCATTTGATTTAGTTATTTGTAATGCTAACAAGATATAATTCCATTGACCAAATACAGGTTGTCCTTGACTTACAACAGTTCATTTAGTGACTGTTCAAGGTTACAACGGCATTGAAAAAAATGATTTATGACAATTTTTCCCTTTGAATGATTTATGACTTTTGAAGCCTCCCCATGATCATGTGATCAAAATTCAGTTGCTTGAGAACTGGTTCATACTTATGACTGTTGCTGTGTTCCAAGGTCATTCTATCATTCAGTAATTTCCCAAAAAGGTTAGGAAACATAATTTGGAAATTCCAGGAGTCATCAATCCCTCTCTCCCAAAAAACATATCTGTCCATCCCAGATCTAAGGTAGACTGTTGCTCTATCAGGCCTCTTTCCATTAACTCGTTAGCAGCCTGATATTAGAGACTTATTTTATTTAAAAGACTTGCATAGCTCTTCCCATTAAAAAAAATAAAATAAATCCTGGAGACTGTCACAACCAAGTCTACAGCTATACATGAGTCAGGAAATACCAAATATAATTTTTGTCTGGAGAGGTTGTCCAACATCCTGCAGTTATTAAATAACTTGGATAATCAACCTTTTATTTCGCTTTAAAAGATGGTATTTAGTATTTTTAGGCTTTATTCCTGGACTCACTTATCTAAGAGTAAGATCCATTGGATTTAGTAGAATGAATAGCTACAAGATTTTGCTGCTAAAGTGTCAGGTGAGGGATTCAGGTTTTTTTTTTTAAACATGTTAACATTTTAAAAGTTTATAAGTTAATTTATTCAGTGATTAATGTTTCAATGTTTCTTCAGGAATTATTTTATATTCTGGTTTTGATCACACCTGCTGCCGTTTTGTGAATGGCTGGCCTCAGTCATTTCCATTTCTTTCAGACTGGAATTAAAATATTTGAGTCCTTTTAAGGTTAGATATTGGAAAAAGTTTCTGTTTTGCAAAATCTTTGATTTTTTTTATTAAAGATATAAGTTTACCAAACAAAACCAGTCCCAAAATGTGGTTCAAACTAAAGACCAAAATTAAAGAATAAGCTATTTCTGAACGTTTGTTCAGTCAAACAAAATATGTAATAGCAGATCCAAAATTCTTTCAGAGAAAAATCTACATTTCCCCAAATGGTATAGAGGAAAATGTGTTTTTAAAAAAGTTGTTCTTATTACATAATTGGAAGTCATTTACTCTTCTAGATCTGATCTTGAAAGCTATAAATAGATCCCAACTTCTCTTTTGATGGATTCATTCTTTCCTTGTATCCCACTTCCATTTTCTACAACTAGATTGAAATTACATGGACCTTATGTTACACATTAGTAGTATCACAACACAGTAACAAGACTGCCCTCCTCCAATTAGTATCATCATTGAGGAGATTGAAAGGAGTAAACTTCCAGAAAGGCAAACCTAGCAATTTGCCTTTTGAATAAATTAATTTTCCCCACAATGAAAAAATCTTTGCATTAGAATTTTTGGTCTATCGTGCTTCTCTTTATAGGGCTACAAAGGTTTCCCTGTAAAAATGTTTCACAGAGTGACTGATGAAGCCATCCCTGAGTTGTTGAAATGAGATTATTTGCAACTGGATGCATTGCTCTTCTGGAACTAAGGTTTTTGTTTTTGTTTTTTTGCTTAAAGCTTTGCTATATTGCAAAGCACTCCTTTATTTTTATTTTAATATCTTTACGTGGAATCCACTGTGTGCTTAACTCTATCTCATCTCCTTTTCTCTATTTCATGGTATTTATAATGTGCCTGTCACCATGGTATCTAAGCACTTTTGAAGACATTCCATCTGAAATTCATTGCATGTTTCAAATATAACAGGGCTGAATGAGAGGTGAAATGGAGAAATGGAATAGTATTTTTAAACAACAGTTAGAAAAATATATTTTAATCATCTGATTAGTTCATTCCTTCATTCCTGTTTTATTGAGTTCATATCTACGAAGGGTTAGTATTCACATTAAGGTGCATTTTATCAGATCACTTCAGCCTTGGAACTGGACTTATTGATTCCCTGCCACTTCTCATTATCAGCCCACTCGTTAATCCATTCACTCTTTCGCAGCCACATCACTCAGACCCTGCCCTATTTTTTTTAAAAAGGACTTTATATAATTCAGTTAAGAGTGCAAAATTATAATACAGTGAAATCACATTGTTCAAAAGAGAGCTTTCCAAACAATCTCCTTTTGCTCTTGTCATAGCCTTGTAATTTTTCCAGCATAGCTTGGATGTAGAATAACTCAAATAAAGCAAAACTCAAATTAGTCTTGAGGATGGCAGCCATTGTTTGCTTGTTTATTGCCCAATTGCCCTTTAGCATAGTGGGGGCTCGGGCCTACATTGAAGAGGAAGTATGATAGAAGGAAACTGAGCCCGTAGCTGTTCTTTGCAATGATTACTTCTGTCCCTAGATTAGTATCATTCCATATATGATAGCTATATCTGCTCTGTTCACTTTTTAAGCCAGGTTCATTAGCCAACTATTTTTGTGTAATCACAATCTCATTCTTTTTTCTCACAATTTGGAAACGTTGGTCCATTTCTACAGGGTAAATTGCTTTAAATATTAATTTAGGTAGCAATTGGGTAGTTTTATAACAGCTTGTTTCAGATATTTACACACTCTTTCTATGCGGTTTAGATCTAGACATAGTTTTGGCCATGGTAAATCACTGAAATGTTCTTGACTTGCAAGTAAGTATTACTGCATAAATTATTTGTGCGTCAACTGAAACTGATAAATAGATGGCTCTGATTATATTCAATAATGAACATTCATGGAACTTAATATTTGTTTTCAGAATTTTGTATAATCAGAGCTGCTTGCTTACCATGATCATTTGTTGAGAACATGAGATGTGTGAACACATATCCATCTTCCTGTAAGTGGAGTTCTATCCAAACTGCCTGATTTATAAGATCTTCTGGGACTGACATGTAAGAATCATTTTAGCACTGGAGTCTGACTTGACCATTTACAAATATTTAAAAGTTGTTGGAAAACATTAGCTCTGCATGAAACCTCTCACTACAACATTAGAACTGTATTTTGTAAGCTATGCTAGCAACCAAATGTATACGTCTATCATTGTAATTTTGGAAAAAGAAACAGCTCTGTCCAGGCACAAGTTGATAAAAGGTCTGACCTCATTCATAAATTAGTTGCTTTTCAGAGATGAAAACACATATCCAGGACATTTACTATGTCTATCTCAGATTCTTTGACCTCAGTGGGGGAAAAAATCATTCACAGGCCAGTCTGCTTAATCTTCAATCAAAGCTTCATTAGATTTAATTGCATAATCTGTGAGTTTAACCAGTGTTGGAGTTGAGCCTTAAAACATGCAGAGTGTCTGTGGGAAGAGATTCTTCAGCTGTAAGCTAGGTCTGAAACCAAGATCTGTATGTAGCCCACAAACTATTGAGTGAGGCACCAAGAAAGTTCCAAAATTATTAGCACGTCAGTATACCAGATATTACTGTATATGTTGACATTATACTTCATTAATAATTCAATTAAGAAAATAAATGATAGTAAATATAATTTATTTTATATCCTTGTTGAGGTGGTGCGTCATTCAAAAACCAAGCATATCCAGAAATGAAAAAAAACCACCTGCTCATTGATTTTGTTGCAGTTTAATAGCTACAAAAATCAACTTCAGGAAGGATATCTCTGTATCTTATATATTCTCACATGTGTGCTTGTTCCAGTTTGTTCATTCCTGAAATTGTTCAAATTGGTCTCTATTATTACAACTCATCTCCTATCTAAAGTTCAAGAATCTGGTTCTTCTGAAATAAACCAAAACTATAGGAAACTAATCCTGCTATTTCCCATCAGATGATTCATTTAAATTTAACTTTAATTTCAAATGACTGATCCTGTAAGATGGTGAAACCTAACCAATAGATCGAAGAGGGTATTCGGTTTGTCATTTCACTGATTTTCACTAGCAGAAAAGACATTGTTTCTTTTTGCACAAATGGCATGAACTCCAACAGATGAATTGAGAAATAGAATTTAAATATGACACCAGGCTGAAGTGGCAATTGGCTTTTGTCTGAATTATTTTTTTCATGGTTCTGGTGATTTCTTTCACATTACCATTTCATTGCTTACATGTTCATGTTTTATCCAACCTAAATGTATTTCTGGAAGGAGCTTAGCATAAGAAGGAATTTCCACTAGTTGCATTTAACTAGTGATGGAGTTAAATGTTCCTGTTCCAGATGAAATTTATAGTGATATTTTTTTTTGTAGGGGGAAAAAAAGGAAAAAATTATAGTACTGATCTCAGAAGAAGAAATTATTTGATATTTTACAGCAATTTGCATCTGGGAAAATGTTGAAGTGCTTTGAATACTGTTTGTGCAAGAATGGTGCAAGAGTGCTAATCTGTAGATAGAGAAATAAACTGAGGCAAATATAAGATCATCCATAGCTTTTAAAATATTTAAGAGTATGAAATGGATCATTTGGCTTAGATTTTTATATAACTGCATAGAATTCTTATGGTATCATATGATCACTATTACTCATAAAGATAGAACTGTCATCCTTGTGGGCTCTCCTAGAATTGCTAAGGTGCCCTCTGGAGAAGATATGTGGCTAATGTTCTCATTACCAGTTAATTGGCTAAAGAGACTTCTCTCACATTGCATTTAGCCTGATTGATAGTTTTCTATCATCTGATGGGTGGAATGGACAGCCAGAGCAATTATTACGGCAAAGTGCACTCTATATCTGAAATCTGTGGCAGGCACAAAGAATCTATCAACATTGCCAGATGAGATTTTTGTTAAGCTGCTGAATAGTCTAAAAAGCATCATTTGATTTCACTAAATGGTATAATCCTTAAATATACACGCCTCCCTAAAAATACTGCTGCTCCCTGGTGTTAATGTTTGTACTTATTATCATTTTGTTTTCCTGAACTATAGTCAGAACTTTAACAGTCTGCAGGATTGATTTTGTATCAGCGAGTGCATGAAAAATACAGACTGGATTGAGAACAACAAATGAAATATTCTGCTGAACAGATGTAAGCACAGCTATTTCAGGAATGTCAGGAAAAGCTGAATTTCAAATGGTCTACTTCTTCAGAGTATACTTGTGTCCTAGTTCTCTTTGTCAACGAATAAGCAGTAATAATATACTGTATGTAGTAAAATTAACCTAACTTACTCTCTTTCTTCCATATCTAACTTTTTGTCTTCTTTCATTAGATAGTTTCGATGTCTTATTGGTGAGTTCAGTAGGTCTGCAGATATACAAACTCAAAATTTCTTAATGGTAGTGTTGCAGTTTTGGATTGGAAAATTTTTCTTCAAGCAAATCCAGCTGGTACAACTGAAACAGAAGAATTTTCTCCTTGCTCCTTTCTCCTTTGCCCAGACCAGTCAAATATAAATGCAGATGAATTGGGATTTGTCACATGTTCTGTGTACATGCTTGTTAGATCTATACATGTTCTAGATAAAGGTGCATTAGAATGGGAGTCAGTGGGGAAAAAGTCAAGATTGTTAGTCATGGCCATTAATGCTAGGAGAAGCCTGGGAAGAAGGATAAGTGGACAAACTGGTTGGGTATGCCACATTTGAATTGGGATTCCAAACATATTTTCCATGTTGTATGCTGTTATTTTTTTAGTTTCTGCTTGAACACATCTGACAAAGGTGTATATGCCACCTCTTCAGCTAAGTAGCTATAGCGTTAAACTATTTGCTGTTTAAAATGTGTTTTTTCTCTTAACGTCCAAGCAGAATCTGACTTCTTGTAACAAATTCATCATAACATTTCCTCTTGTCTGGGATGATAGGGAACTGGATTGGTCTTCTGTGTGAAATCCTTTCAGGTATTAGAATGATTCATCATAGAACCACTCGGTTTTCTCAAAATTCTCTGGCTCTTCCAATTGACTTTCCCTTTTCTGAATCTTTTTCAGTTCTACCAGGGACAAGTGGCATGTCTTGCAAGAATCTACTGTTTAGATTATAGACATCAGAACTCCCCTTTCCCTGTTCAGGAATAATACCCATAAGATTAATTTTTATGTTTTCCTTAACTCCAAGTAGAATCATTATGAAAGAAACATTGGTCAGATTTTTCTCTAGGTGCTTACGTAACAATCCTTTCTTGGTTGTTCTTTTTACTATCACAAAAACCATGTTAAATACGTTGAGCTAAAATAAAATAACTTTGTGAGTTTCTTTAATAAATGATGAACTTGACATCTCAGGCACTCAGGAATACTGTGTTTAATTCCAGCACATTTGGATGGCATCGTTGGGAAGCACCGGGCACACAACTGGTTGTTAAATTACTTGAATTCCACCACTGACCCTAGGCCATATAGTATAGTAGTACTGAGTGTGCAGAGTTCAAGTTCTAGGATTTTTTTTGTCAAGGTAATAAATAAATATAGTCATATAAATAACATCAAATTATTGTAGTATTACACTGGCAATCACTCAGCGAAAACTATCTATTCCCTTAATTTCTTATGTCATTTTTCCAATGCATAGTCAAGCTTTCTTTCATGTTTCAAAGTTCAGTTCAGCTTCAAATAACTTCAGTTTCTTGGAAGTTGCTGTTAAAGGAATCAGACACAAGCTATGCCCAGTAGGTAAAGAATAAGTGTTAAAACTTTTCATTTCCATTATCATTTTAATGAAAACTTATTCCTTGTACTCTCTATCATGATGTGTTTATTACAAAGGGTACTTTATTAAAATATATTATCTGCTTTGCCACAGTTTTGCAGGGAAGAAAGTCTGCATGCAAAGAAACTTTTCATCCCATAAATGTTTTTTCAATATTTTTCTTCATGTTCGACCCAAGATCCTCACCAAGTGAGACTCAATAGGGAGCAAGGAACATGGATCTCAGTGCTCTATGATATTAGTATCAAAGTACTTGATTTTATTTTATTTAATCAACCTAACTAAAGAGTGATAGAAAATGATGTAAATTAAGTAACTATTATAGAAATAACTTCGACAAAGCATGGTAATAACTGAACATCATGTACTGGTTATGCTTACAAAACAACAGATGAAATGTAGTTAATGAGTAATCTGATTTATGATGCTTAGCTTCCTTAAGTTTTCTGTCTTTGTGAGATACACCAAAGTCTCTTTTCCAGCATTTGACATGCATTGAAAGTTTGTTTCATAGGTCTTTGTGTTTTAATGTTTATTCTTTATCTCTTATACATTGCTACTGCATGTGTGGGTTTTAAGCAGTATTAGTTTTTCCCATGTTTTGATTAGGAACTGTACTTTTTTTTTAAAAAAGGATGAGCATGCTTTGAAGATTTTTTTTAAAAAAATCAATGAAGAACGTTTAAAATCAGTATGAATAACATTAATTGAAAAAGGCTATTACAGTAGTATAGTCAGCAGCATCTGCAGGATCCGAGGCCTTTTGTTAAAATCACGAAAGCAGCTTCATGCTGTTGCAAGGCAAGCTCTGTTCTTTGCCTATGTGCATGCAACATCCTGATGCACCTACAAAAGGAACGGAAATTGCTTTGTGGCAGCCTGATAGTGCTTTCATCATTTGCCCACTCTTGACCCCCCATGGACACCTCTGATATATCAAAATAAACAAATCAAAGAGGCAGACTTCCCTTCTCCTGAGCTGTCTAGCTGAGAAAACTATAGTCAGTATGGATAGTTAATGTTATTAGAAAGGATCTAATTCAGAACCTTGTAGCGGTCTCTCCACCTGAAAGAAATAGTTTCTGTGGTGCAATCTGATAGGTGACAAAGGGAGTAGATAGATTGATTAAACTTCAATTTACTGTAAACTGCTAGTTTGCTGCTTATGTTTTCCAACTAGAATGTAAGTGGCTAACGTTAAAAAGACACATTTTAGTTATAGTGCATATCTCGTTTGCAAACAGAATTGAGTGATAGTTTTACATTTAGTGTTTATAAATAGTTTTGGTCAACTAATCCAATAATGATGTACTTCTAATCATCTCTTTGTACAGTTCCTTTATGTACACATTTTAATGTTAGAGATCTATAAATGTAATGCACAGTTTTAGCATCTTCCAATTTACGGTATTTCTGACATTTTGACCTGAATATTGTAAGGCTTGCTGCAAGTGCAGTTGTAAAAAAACCAGTGGAATATTATTTAGGTTTAAATGGCTTGCTACATTCTGGGAAAGGACTATAAAGCTGCAGCCATCTACTTTGCCATTGAGAAAGCTTTATCCCAAATATTTGAATCCTTCTTTCTCATCCTTTTTCTGATTTTTCTCAAAATGGTTCTTAGCTGAGTTTCCTCAGTGTTCAGAATTCACATTCAGAACACTAGTAGAGCTGTATGTTGTTGCCTTTGCTTTTAATTGTCCTCAGATTACTGAATTTTAATCTCCATAGTATTTTCAAATCCATCTATGTATTCATGAAAACTAGAAAGATTTTTTTCTAAGATCCCAACGTAGAACAGGAGGGCAGCCATTCTTCTTGCTAGTGATTCAGGGATGGATGGACTTTCTTTTAAAGTCCAGAGCCTTTCCCAACAAATGCCTATCAAGAGTTAGGAAGTGATGAACTAAGCCATGGGCAGTAGTGAAATCCAATTTTTTTTACTACCAGTTCTTTGGATGTGGCTTGGTGGGCGTAGTGTGGCTTGGTGGGTGTGGCAGGGGAAGGATACTGCAAAATCTTCATTCCCACCCCACTTTAAGGGAAGGATACTGTAAAATTCCCATTCCCTCCCCACTCCTGGGGGAAGGATATTGCAAAATCTCCATTTTCACCCCACTCTGGGGCCAGCCAGAGATGGTATTTGTTGGTTCTCCAAACTACTCAAAATTTCCTCTACCGGTTCTCCAGAACCTGCTGGATTTCACCCCTGGCCATGGGTATATATTAGGCAGGGGGACTAGTGTGGCTATGGCTGCTTAACACTACATTCTGAAATTTTGAAGGTGATATTGAGCAGGCTGCCAGGTGGGCTGGGACAATATACATTTTATTAAATATGTCATTTTTTTCTAAGATAACAGAATAACAAAGTTGGAAGGGATCTAGGAGGTCTTCTAGTCCAACCCCCTGCTCAAGCAGGAGATCCTAGATCATTACAGACAAATGGCTATCCAGTCTCTTAAAGCCTCCAGTGTTGGAGCACACACAACTTCTGAAGACAAGACGTTCCACAGGTTAATCATTTTCACTAGACTAGATAAATCCAGTTCCTGCAAACATTCTTCATATGTTTTAGCCTCTAGCCCCCTAATCATCTTTGTTGCTCTTTCTGTACTCTTTCCAGAGTCTCTACATCTTTTTTAAAATATGGTGCTCAAAACATGATGCAGTATTCTAAGTGTGGTCTTACTAAGGCTTTATAAAGCAGTACTAATACTTTACATGATCTTGATTCTAACCCTCTGTTAATGCAACCTAGGATTGTGTTAGCTTTTCGGGCTGCTGCTGCACACTGCTAGCTCATATTTAAAAGATTGTCCACTAGGACTCCAAGATCCCTCTCACAGTTACTGCTCTTGAGCCAGGTTTCACCTAATCTGTATCTGTACATTTGATTTTTTTTTCTTGCCTAAGTGTAAAAACTTACTTTTCTCCACATTGAATTTCATTTTGTTAGATAAGGCCCAGTGTTCAAGTCTATCAAGATCCATCTTGATAGACAATACTCCAGTAGATAGGTTCAAGATCCATCTGGCTATTTCTGCCAGTTTCATGTCATATGAGTTCCCCTTCTATTCCCTCATCTAAATAGTTTATAAAGATGTTGAAGAGTACTGGACCTAAAATGGAACTTCGGGGTACCCCATTGCTCCCTTCCTTCCATGTAGATGTAGTTCTACTAAATGCTGAATAAGAAATGGTAAATGGTTCTTATTCACATTCTTATTAAATCTTCCCGGCCACTTTGAAAGAGGCGGTGGTTCGACCCCCTCCTCAAGAAGCCGGCCTTGGATCCAGACTCCCTTAACAACTTCCGGCCAATCTCCAACCTTCGCTTTATT
>JANHFM010007733.1:12166-22290 GCA_032468115.1 Grayia smithii | reverse complement strand
GAGATTTTGCAGTATCCTTCCCTGCCAAGCCCACCAAGCTGCAGCACGCCCACCAAGCCACATCCACAGAACCGGTAGTAAAAAAAATTGAATTCCACCATTGCCATTACCCAAACGGGAAAATTACCAAGTTGCTTAATTTATTTTTTCAAAAAAAGATTAACCCAGGTCTGTAGGATACTGAAAAGGAATTCTGAAAACCAGTTAAAATAAAACTTGCTATAAGTTATTTTATGTTTAAAACCTTAGAAACACAGGCATAGTACATTTTCACTCTACATGTCAACAAAATTTTTCTTTCTGTGTAAGAAACCAAAGGGGGGAAAAATCATACCTATAACAGAATGGCTTTGAAAAGGACATTGGTTTCTTTGCTTCTAGAAAGACCTATTTGTGGAAAATTTGGGGATGACTTGCATTAAAAAATTAGTGTAGGCTTCACATATATTTCATGTAGGTAAATAAACTAAGTTTTCTATGCACTGACCATAATTTTTTAAAATGTGATAAAACACAATAAATTTGGGAGACAAAGTTTTTAAAGGCAACCATATATCTATTGTATATATTTCCATTCAGAGTTTCTATTATAGGCAGCCCTCGACTTATGACCAAAATTGAGCCCAAAATTTCTGTTGTTAAGTGAGATATTTGTTAAATGAGTTTTGCCCAATTTTATGACCTTTCTTGCCACAGTTATTAAATGAATCACTGCAGTTGATAATAACCTGGTTGCTAAATGAATCTGGTTTCCTCATTGGCTGCTTGTGAGAAGGTTGTAAAAGGTGATCACATGACCTTGGGACATAGCAGCAGTCATAAATATGAACCAATTACTAACATCTCGATTTTGATCACATGATCATGGGGATGCTGCAAAGGTTGTAAATGTAAAAAACAGTCAGGTCACGTGTTTTAGTAACTTTGAATGGTCACTAAATGGACTGTTGTAAATTGAAGACTACCTGTATGATGAAAACAAGTTGTTTCTTTCTTTTTCAGTCTTTCTCAAAAAATAGATTAATGCATGACTGGTACAAACTTTTGACAGTTTCCCAAATTTAGTTTTGATAAAGAGCAGGACCTATTTCTGGAAGAACATGATGCAATAATTCTGCACTATATTTAGATGATGAAAATTTCAATACTGATGAAGTTGGATAAAATCTTAATCTCTTGTGGAGACTAATGAGAAATATATTCTGTTTGCTACAAAAAATAATAATGATCCAACTAATAAAAAATTAATAATTGTGGTAAATACTGAACTTCTGATCTATTTTGCTTTGCCTTGAATATGAAAATAGTACACTGATTTCCATACTCAGTGACAATTACCTAATGTATTTGTTCTTCTTATCCCTATTATTTGTTATGTAGGTCAATTCAGCCATCAGTTTTAGTATAGTTAAGAAAACATCTTTAAAATTTCATCTGTGATATTTGAAGATCATGACAACTTAGTTAAGAATTAGATCAGTATGAGTTTGTCTGAGGGATAGAACATAGTATTTCTTAAATCTTAAACACTGGATTTTGGCACTTTTGGCCTGAACCTTCTTATACCACGGAATAGAAGCCAGCTAAAAGTTGCTGGCTATCAGAATGAGACTACTGCTTTGCCATATGGCATAATGTGTTGCCTAGCAACAGTAGCACTGTTAGCAAAGGGATATATTGGATTACTCAATAAGGCCTTTCCTAAACTGGGAAGGGGGCTTCTATTGGCTGAGATGAGTTAAATAGAACTTAGCAACAAGTTCACTTTCATTCGGTTAATAGCATAAATTAGTTGGGGATACCTAGATGTGGTTCCAGAACTACTCAGGAGGCACCTAGAAGATTTTATAGGGAAGTATAAGTAACCTGAGCTCCATGGCCACAAAAACTTATTTTACACCCCCCTGAAGCATCTGTTGACCATGATTTTGCACATCTGTAACATTCTTCCAAAAGTAGGTGGCATATTTTCCACAATTTTGAAGTGAGAAATAAAATGAAAATTATAATTTAAGTCCAAAAATGTACTTAATGTGGGTAAGAAAGAGATTGAAATATGCAGCTTGCCACAAAATAAATAAATAAATAAATAAATCCACCATATACTGTGTGATAACCCAAATGACACTTTGATTCTTGTTCTTGCCCAATAACTAAGGATACCCCCAGAACAAAGAGCACCTGCGTGTCTACCGTCCCCATCCTAATATTCATTTTTACTCTTACTCTTTTCATGTATTCTAACTATGTTTATACTTTTATTTGTTATCTTATATATGCTTGACAAATAAATAAAATAAATAAATAAATAAAGAGGCTGCCCAATTTTTCCACCTAGGCCTTGAGAAAATAGTTTATTTTCTGTCTTTGATTGCAACTCTGCCCTCCACCCCAGGGGTGGGTTCTACTTACCTTTGCTACCAGTTCTCTTCCTGCACGCACACGCGCACAATTTGCACACACGCGCTCACTTCGCTCACTCGCGCGCCTAAAGCGTGCTACTGTGCATGCGCAGTAACTTTTTTCAAGGAAAAACCGCAAAACAATGCTATTTTCGGGGGTTTTAACCAAAAAATGTAAGTTCAGGTGCGCGGGTGGGCCTGGGTCCAGCCCGCAGAGAACCGGTTCTGTGACGACATAACGTCACCGCTACCGGATCGCATGAACTGGACTGATCTGGGAGCAACCCACCACTGCCCCACCCCCAGCATGTACTATGTGTGTGAATTGAGCTGGCTACATTACCATTTAAAGTCTCTGATATTTTTATATTGTTAAACATGGATGTATTCAAGATCCCACAATTAAGAACATTAAGAAGACTATTTGTAGTTGCAGCAGACTTGAGGAAAAATCTTTGGGACTTCTATATCTGAAATTTCAATAACATAACAATGTTAGGCATTCTTTTCCTTGCTTGCTTTTTATCTTATTTGCTCTAAAGTGAACTCTCACCAGAGCTGTAATTTGACTCATTATTTAAACTTTTAATTAAGAGGGGAAAAGATTCACAGCTCAATTAGCAATTCCAATGCTGTTTGTTACATTGATTAGATTTGTTGAAAATTATTGAACAGAGCAACAGACATCAGACCTTGAAAAATAATGTTCTAGTTGCATTTCCATAGCATTTTGAGAGTACACGAAGGACGTTAAATCTCTGCCTACTGAAGGACAGGTCTGATGTTTGTTATATATTACAATTATCACTCTGCTGTGTGTCTGCAGGAAAGGGTGTCTCAGTCACAGTTACTTTTTCAGACACTAAGAGCCATTGTGAATTCACATAAACCAATAAGGATTTAGCACATGTTACTTTTCATATTGTTTATTTCTGAATAACTGAGAAGAATGAAAGTTTCCTATGCTTCTTTAGTTAATTAGAGTTTACATTGTCTATCTTTATTTCTGAATGAAATAACTCTCTCAGAGAATCTAGGGGTTCTCTTGGATTCATAGCTCCTACTCAAAGAAGTGTGCCTCCTTACTCATCGTGCCTGTCTCCATTCTTCTGAGATTTAGATGACCCTGGCCATATTGGCATTCTAAGAAACTTTTAAAATGTGCTTATTCTTTCACATCTTATGTCAGGATGTTAGGCTGCATGATTGTAGAAGGTCAGATTTTTTGAGGAGCTTGGTGGAATTACATTGTATTAACATCATTGTGGTTTTCTGGGAAATTTGATTGCTGTAGTTAATAACTGTTAACCACTCAGAGTCACCCAGATGGGCAGTTACATAAATCATTTAAAGAAATGAACAAGAATATTGAGGATCCCTGTTCCAAAGAAAATGAGAGAAACAGGCTTGAAGCTACACCTCAGTGGTTGCCTCTATCAGATTCAGGGGTGGGTTCGCGTTCGCCAAATGCGTGCTCTGCGCATGCGCACTAACTAACTTGAAAAAAACCTGAAACAAGCACTCTGCGTATGCGCAGAGCACAGAAACATAAGTACGGGTGAGTGGGTGGGCCCAGCTCCTGGCCACGGAGAACCGGTTCAGTGACGTCACACCGTCACTGCTACCGGATTGCGTGAACCGGGAGCAACCCACCACTGATCAGATTGGCTTTCAAGAAAGTCATTCCTGTTCTGTCAAGCTTTGGGTCACTCATATTTGGACTTCCTAGGTAGTTAAGTTTAAGGTAGCTAGTTCTTGTTGTGATGATGATGATGACAACTAAAATTTATCATCTTGAGTCCTTGTAAAGTAGATGTCTATAAATGATTGTAATAGGTAAATATATAATAACATACGCAAAATTGCTTTCTCGGATATTATAGGGTAAGAATTCTGCAGACATTGCCCGCCAATTCCAAATAAATGGTGTTTTGATTTTCACTGTCAGCAAAGGTCTGCTTGATAAGGATCTCAGAGTCAATACTTAACTGTATTTTTTGGTTCATTGTATAGTTTGTGAGTAACCCAGGTTTGCCCTAGATATGGTATGAAAGGATGCTATATTATTGGCAGTTTAGTGAATCTTGGCGTTTTGTAAAAACTCATATTATCAACAAACTATTTGAATGTATCTTTCTCTGTCATTTCTACTAAGTCTTCTTGCTCTTAATTTGTAGTTTTAATTTTTGTTGGCTCTGTGGTTTGTTCATGAATCATACTCAGTAAAAGAGCACCTGGGAACAATATATTCTTTTGATAGATATCCAGGAAAATCATTACAAATAATAAAAAGATCAAGAAATGTACACAAAAGCTGGTTGCTTCCCATCAGCTTACATACTGTATAGCAGAAAAATCATTCAAAGGAACAAATTCTTCTTTTCTCTGGTGGCCAGCTCTTATTTTGTTTATTCAACAGCTATGCTGTTGAACAGCACAAGATTTTAGCTAGGAGTGTGGCAGAAGTTGGTTGATTGGTTGGTTGAATATATATGTCATGATGCCAGAAAAATGCACATTTTGCCGGCTGTAAGTCTTAGGGGTGGTACGGGTGAGTGAAATGGCTTCAGTGCCTTGAAGTCATCTAGCAAAGTAAGAAAAGTAAGTGATGGATAAGTTAACCTATATCTGGAAGCAGAAAGGTTTTGCTTTGCTTTCATACTTGGGGTAAGGGACACAATAACTCTGGACTGGTAAGGACATGATTATATTCATGCAAAGGCCAGGGGAAGCTGCTTTGTGCTATATGTGATTATTTTACTTCCTAGATTAATACTTCCTGGTTTGACTGGCAGAAGCCCTCTTAGTATCATCTTCTTGGTCTTTTCAACTGAAAATGCCGGAAATTTAAACTGGAATTTTCTACATTTAAAACTTGCAAACCTAATGAGAGAAGCTATGTCTGAATGTCTTTTTTTTTCTTTTCCTCACGTGGCAGAAGCTTGCAGGATCTTGTCTGAGATTAATCTCACATCCAAACAAGAATAACTAGAATAAGTCCCAACAGTCCATAACTACAGAATCCAGGAGGGCCTTCACTGTCAATCAAGGTTTTATAATTTCTTTTAGGTTTTTATGTGCTCTTTTGTAAAACAGGTTAAACATCAAAGCAGAGTTGAAGTGAGTAATTTAGGAGGCACTTAAACAGTTGGGGGGGGCAAATTTTTATGAAGAGTATTTCTTATGCAGGAACTACAGGAGAGAAATTTAAGAGGCATTTAAAGTTTGGGGGGCAAATCTTTGTGGAGAAAGAAAGTATTTCTTACGCAGGAACTGCAAATTTGTCATCATCATTCCCCTTTGCAGATATGTGACAAGCCTCAATTTTTGACCAGAGTTGCTGATACGTTGCATATGACGCTATATGGAGCTGCTTTGAAATGTTTAGGGTTTCACATTGTATAATGTAAAATATGACTGGTAGAACTTTTTCCAAATAAGTAGCAAAACAGGTAGACATTCTAAATGGCATTTTGAACACTCACACTTTATTCCCAAGTTCAAATACATTTTTGGGAAAGGAAGTCGATTTACAGTAGGCATTAGTGAGTAACCAAGCAATTAAAATGGCCTGTTTGAGGAGATGAAATTTTTAAAAGTTGGGCATTTTACATGGGGGTGGGGGGGAATCTGGACTTGTCCTGTTTTGTGGGTGATACAACGGAAAGGGAAAGAAAATGATGACAGTAATGGTCATATTGCATTTAATTTCAGATTTTTGTAACAATGGCTTAAAAAGATAAATCACAGTGCCTGTTTTAAATAAACTGGAAACAAGGAATGGAGCATCTTTAAAAAAGTGAATGTAATTTACTAGCAATGGCAAGTTTCTTTGGAAACTAATGGTAATGGGACTTGGGTTCTTTATTTCCTTTATTTTCTTTTTCTTATTCTTCCTTTATTTTTATTCTTTTTTGTAAATTGTATCAATTTCAATTTTAATTTTTATATTCTGTATGTTTCTTTTCTGTTTTTAACCTGTGTGAGCTGCCCTGAGTCTTTCGGGAGAGGGGCGGCATATAAATTTAAATAAATAAATAAATAAATAAATTTTCTAGAGCTTGTCCCCTGGGTATCTTGAAAACATATGGGGAAATGTTCCCTTGGAAAACAACACAAAGTGCTCTGCAGATATGAAGCCACTTATTTTTGTAGGAAAAGTAACTTCAATGTCCCATGTAAGTAAAGCAAATCATTTTTGTTGGCTTCTTTGTAGTGAAAAAAACTTTGTAGGTGTTTTGTTTTGTTTTATTTCTTTGAAATTAAGGAGCTAATTAAATACTTCAGTATCTTATCTGAACATTTTGATCATTCTTTAATTCTCTTGTGATTGCTATTTAAAGGTCTTAAAACCTCTTGGTGTTTTCAATAAGAAAACAAAAGAAAACGGGACTGAAGTTTATCTATCTATGAAAATTCAAACATGAGGATTGTTTCTTTAATATAGATGTCTTTCTAGTTGCTTTAGATTATTTGTATTTATTATTCCCATGCACGATATCATTGGGAGAAGGGAGGCCATAAATGGTGCAACTTTACCTCTCAGTATGTTGGGATAAAAATTTCCAGAATGTTTAGTTTTCATAGTAACTGGGAATTTTGGAGCCTGTAATCATAGCATATATTGACATCACCAAGGTGGTAAAAGTTGACTGTGTTTGAGTTCTCGCAGTTAAACTAATGCATGCTTAATTATTTGAATTAATTTCTCAACGGTGGGGTACGTATGTGAAATGATGTGGAACACAGGAGGAAAACCAGTAGCCCTAGATTGTGGTTCTTCCTCCTGTTTCCCAAGGTCATTCCCCTATACTAGGCAGGTCACTTTATTCAATAAAATTTGATTTTGATTGTCAATATATTGACAAAATATATTTTGTTTGATGTTGACGTAAAGATTCTAAAGCCAAGGAGTCAATCTTTGTCTCCCCCCACCCCCAGATTTATGCCGCCTATTCCATAAGATTATAAGCAGGCTACAACATTTATCAGGTAACAAAACAGAAAAAACACCCACTATCATTAAAGGTTAATACAAGATACAAAAGGATCTTGACAGCTTGAACACTGGATCCTATCTAATAAAATGAAATTCAATGTAGAGAAAAGTAAGATTTTACTTTTACGCAAGAAAAACCAAATGCACAACTATAGAATAGGTGGTACTTGGCTCAATAGTAGTAACAAATAATAGTACTACTATTGGTAGTAACCAATAGTAATATTGGCTCAATACTAGTACAAGTTACTACTTGTACTAGTAGTAACTAGTACAAGATCCTAGTAACTAGGATCTTGGAGTCTAGTGGACAGTAACTTAAATATAAGCCAGCAGTGAACTGCAGTTGACAAAAAAGCCAACAGAGTGCTAGGCTGCATTAACAGAAGGATACAATCAAGATCAAGCGAAGTGTTAATACCACTTTATAATGCCTTAGTGAGACTATACTTGGAATATTGTATATGGTTTTGGTCGCCACAATATAAAAAAGATGTTGAAACTCTAGAAAAAACGCAGAGAAGAGCAATAAAGATGATTAGTGGAGTGAAGGCTAAAACAGATGAAGAATGGTTGCAGGAATTGGGTATGTCTGTTTTAATGAAAAGAAGTATTAGCATGATAGCAGTGTTCACATATCTAAGGAGCTGCCACAGAGAAGACAGGGTCAACCTATTCTTCAAAGCACCTGAAGACAGGACAAGAAGCAATGGATGGAAACTAATCAAGGAAAGAACCAACCCAGAACTAAGGAGAAACCTCCTAACAGTGAGAACAATTAATCAGTGGAATGACTTGCCTCCAGAAGTTGTGGGTGCTCCAACACTGGAAGTTTTAAAGAAGAGATTGGACAACTATTTGTCTGAAATTGAATAGGGTTTCCTGCTTGAGCAGAGGAAGTTAGCCCCTACGGTCCCTTCCAACGCTGTTTTTCTGTAATGAAATAGTAAATCAGTAAAAAAAAAAAAGTTACATTTATATAGAAAAAAAATTGACAAGAGTTGTAATTGAACAACCCAGAGAGCAATAACGGTGTTCTGACTAGTGTGGAAGCTTTAAAAATGTCTTATGTAATAAATATTTGAGAGATGCTTTGCTGGCACAATATCAGAAGCATTTTTAAAAAAATCATTTTTGAAGAGTATTTAGTCCTGCTGTCTATACTTGTTATATTTACCTGTAAGCTGGTTGGTTTTTGGAAAAAAAAAAGGTTAAAAAGAGAAACTTTTAGTTTAGGAACAATAGTTTGACCATTTTATGTAATCATTGTATGAACAATTTCTTTCAAATGAAAGAGAAGGAATACCTCATTGGGGACAATTTTAGGTCATTTCAAGAGTTCAGTCATTTATATTTTCAAGGAGACTTGGGGGTATATGGTTCTTGCCTTTAATGTTTTGATCATGTTGATATTAATTACAGTATTCAAGGTGTGTTGATTAGAAAAGAGCACCACCAGAGTGTTTATAATTCAGATTTTTTGTAATGCAGCTAATGAATAACTCCCATAGCTAATCAGCTTTCAAAAAATAATGGTGATTAAAAGAAAGAAGAAAACAACTGTAAGATGAATGCTGTTCATTTTCTAAACATCTTGATAAATGAAGTAAGTAAATATGAGTTTACAAAATCATTTGTAAAGGAAGCATTGCATTGACCAGATGTTACTTATTTTTCTTTTGTGTGTGTGTGTGTGTGTGTGTGTGTGTGTGTATCTCTGTGTGTGTGTGTGTGTGTGTGTGTGTGTGCAATTTGGTTTTGTTTTGTTTTTTGCACTTTGGAAGATCCTTTTATGATTGCTGAGGCCTCAGGGATCACACATCCTGGAAACTGTTTGGCAGTAGGCATCTTTCCACGTCCAGACTTGTGAAAAGCCATTTTTCATTGAACAGAGTGAAATGCTTTAATAAACGAGTATTTCTTTTCTTCTCTCTCTCTCTCTTCTTTTCCTTTGAATCATCAATATGATTCCTCTGCACTTCTGTTCTACTAGTTTATCCCCCATTAAGAGAAGCAGTTCTGTTTTGTGTTTGAATAGTTTTGAATCCAGTTCAATAAAACAAGTAAACAATATATTTTAAAACAAAAAAAAAAAAAGTTACCTTCTTTCATAATATTCCTCCCCACTTTTGACATTCTTATGCAAGGCTTAGTTTTGCCAATGAGCTGGGGACCCCAGAATGGGATGAAATCCATCTGGTGGCTTATTTGATTGTTAGTTATGACTAGGGGAGAGTGTCCCAAAAGTGCTTTTTCAGGAGGCAACTGGACTTCCTTGTTTTTCTTGGAAGACATTTTGCTTCTCATCCAAGACGCTTCTTCAGCTCTGACTGGATGGTGGGGAATGGAAGGATTTATATTCCTTGCAGACAGCTGGTCATTTGTATTCTTTTAGAGAGTTGTTGAGGCCACTTAGAGGTTTATCTGTGTCCTCAGGGTCACCTGAGTAGTGCAAATGCGTGTGGAGTCTTTTTGGCTGAGGATGTTTTTTGTCCTGTATCCAGGGGTGGGCTTCAAAAATTTTAGCAAGGGGTTCTCTGCCCAGTTGCTGGGTGGGCATGGTGGGTGTGGCCTAGTCTTACTCCTGCACCATGGCAGGGGAGGCGTTTTTGCCTTTCCCAGGCTTTGGAGGCTTTTCTCGAGCCTCCAGGAGGGTGAAAACAGCCTCCCCAGGCTATGGAGGTCCTCTGGAGGCTGCTTCCTGAACTTCTGGTAGGGCTGTT